>LOJH01055230.1:961-11934 GCA_001685095.1 Ellobius talpinus | reverse complement strand
TATTATTATTATTATTATTATTATTGTGTGTGTTTATGTGTGTGTATGCATGCACGTACCCACGTGCACACACATGTGGGTACCTAGTACTTCCAAAAGAAGTCCCCTGGTCCCTTAGAAATAGAGTTATGGGGGATTGTGGAGCTGATTCATGTGGATGCTGTGAACGGAAGTCTGGTTCTCTGGAAGGACAACAAGTAATCCTCGCTGCTGAGCCCCGTGAGCCCAAGCTTCTAAAGCTTTATTTTCACTTCTGGCTTTACTGGGTTTTCCATCTGCAACATTTTCCCGTCAAGCAAAACTCACTTATTTCAAACTTCTTGTATTCTTTTGTGTCAGGACCAAAGAACACCTTTTTCTAGACTTTTTCTCATCAAGGGTTTCCCCCTGAAGGCTGAAGCCCCCTGAGTTCATAGAACCCAATATTCTGCTCCACCAGCAGGCTCAGGGGAGAGTGTGTCCCCATTTTCTGAGCAACAATACATAGATAAAAATGTCAAAGCCTGGCAGCCCGTCTTCAGCATATGTGCTTCTATTTATGAAGACACTTAGCGTGGATTTAGTAAGTTCACCACAAGGCTCCAGGGGCGCCTGTCTCTTTAAATCCATCTCCTCCCAAGTGAAATTTGTGGCCCTGATGAATGGCAGAGCAGAGTCATCCATAAAAGGGCAGAGGAGAATCACACTCATTTGCATACAGTAATTATTCTGTGAATCAGGCCACCTTTATTGCTGGCAGAAAATCTACTGTCAGCATTGCTCTGTAGATCAATTTTGAAGCCTCCACATCAGAGAGGAATTGTTTGGGATTCTGTGGCCCAGCATTCCTGCTTCCTGCCTTCTGGTGACCATGTTTCTGGTCCACCAGCCTGTATCTCTATCTACCCGGTCTGCAATGCTGGGTGATATTTCTGAAGAGTTCTCTTGTAGGCAGGCTGAACCTGAGAAAGCATGGGACCCCAAGGGCTTGGTAGACTCCATTTCTCTAGAGTCTACCACTCCACCCTGACAGCCCCAACCTATACCTGGCAACTCTAGGTGGCCCGGCCGTGGAACCAGAGATGGAATGGAGTCTGTAGATGGCTTTTGTCCTTTCCTTTACAGGAAGGAAGAAGGAACCTTGTAGTGATTTGATGAGAAATATCCCTCATACTCTTACGCACCTGAATACTTTGTCCTCAGTTATTGGGAAGGGCTAGGGAGTATGGCCTTGTTGGGGGGACCGCGACACTGGAGGCAGCCTCGAGTGTTAGAAGATTCATGCCGTTTCCAGCCCTCTTTTAACCTCTGCTTATGATTCAAGATGTGAGCTCTCAGTGTTCTGCTTCAGCCACCATGCCTGCTGCCTGCTGCTGTGCCTCTCCTCCACGACAGTATGCCCTGTGAAATCTTCCTTTCATAAGTGGTCATGACCTTTAGCATAGCAACACGGAAGTGACTAATACCAACCTCATGTGTCTCTGGTTTTTGGATTGTAGGGAGTTGAAGATGAAAGGAAGCGAATTTGAGTCTGCAGACTGAAAGAGAAGGGACTTAAAGGTTATAGGAGCTCGGGGTCCCCTGTGTACATCTCCAGAGGAGTGTTGTAAGAGAAGCTTCATCTGGAGAGTTGCTATCAGCACAGCCAAAAAATCAAAATGGCCCTGCAAGCTGGCTCAGTACAGTGGCAGATACGTGGTGGCTGTGCTGAATCAGGGGCAGGAAGCTCAGCCATGTCTACTGTGGCCTGTGTGCACAGTCTCCTTCTGAAGGCACAGAGCTGTGCTGAGTCAGGGGCAGGAAGCTCAGCCATGTCCACTGTGACCTGTGTGCACAGTCTCCTTCTGAAGGCACAGACCTCCACAATATACCTGTGCGGCTGGTCTAGAGACCAGAAAGCCTCAGGGTTGTGTGCACCAAGATCTCCCTGGCTACCTTCCATTCGCAGCAAACCCTCACAGAGGATAGCAGATGTAGCCAACACTTGGAACACACAGCTGGAGGGTGGTGTGAAGTCATCTGACAGCCACAGGGAGGAGCAGGGACTTTGGTTGTTGTCCTGGTGCCTGTCTTGTTGTGTTGTTAACAGTCTCTAACAAATCCCGGGAGGATTTAAACTCTCTGACTCTTTACGCTGTATTCCTCTCCTTTCAGCCTTTTTCTTCTTAATGTAGCAACAAAAGTAAACTCTTGCATCAGGGGACAAGCCAGTGAGGTAGAGCAGATCCTGGAAGGACTGTCAGAGTCCATCGCAAGGTCCCCAGAGCCGTCAGGTTCACTGGACAGAGGGAAGAAGGGCAGATGTCAAGGACAACAAGCGGTGGTGCTGAACGGACAGTCTCTGCTGGGGAGGTGAAAGGTTCTGGACTCAGAAGACAGTGGTGGGTATATAACCTAGTACATGGTTGCAAAAATGATCACTGAGTTTACATGCGAAAATAATTAAAATAACCTTTATACACACACATCTATATATCCAAAATAAGATAACTACTTTAAAAGGTTTCTATTTGGAGCTGGAGAGATGGCTCAGAAGTTAAGAACTGTTGCTGCTTTTGCAGAAGACCTGACTTCTGTCCCTTTTGTTCTGACCTGACACACAAATAAGGTAGCTCACAGTTACCACAACTCCAGCTCCAATACCCCTTCTTCTTCCCACCATGGGCACCCAAACCCATGTGGGGGACACTTTCACTGATGCTCACATACACACAAAATAGAAATCTTTCAAAAAAAGATTTTACTGTCTTGATGACTAAGGGAACACAATGGTAGGGGGTTATTATTAAAGTTAGAAAAACAAAAATGGCCAAATACGAAAAACATGGATGCATGACAGTATATTGGACGAGCTGGCTCCATCCCCTTTTCTCAGAGGTGACTTGGGTGTGTTGACCACATGAGTTTCAATACATGTAAGCTTGTACCAGGTGAAGTGTCTCAACATATTACACATTGGAACGAAACCATGCTTTAGAAAACTCAGTAGTTCTTCATATCTATCTGTATTTATAATATCTTTTAAAAACACAAATAAGAAGCATGTTACTGGTTCAGCAGTACTCTCTATAAAGACACAGAGTTCAATGAGGATGGCAATACTTAAAAAGGTAGTGTTATTTGTTTAAAGAGAAACTACATTATTGCTCTCTCTGGTACAAAAATACATATTTTATATATTTTTATGTACTTTTCCAGTTTGTAGGTAGCTTTTCTGATACAGAATAACTTGGAAATTTACTAAATATCACAGAATTAGCAAAAATTGGAAGGGCACATTATACCACAAAATGCCATTCCTAACTCAGTGTCTTTAGTTTGCAACATCGTGCTGAATTTGTTGTTCATTTCCAGAGCCCCCTTTGTAGTGTCAAACTGACAGCAGAGTATTGCAAGGTGCTTTTATAAGTAAATAATGCCACCTCTGATGGGACAAGGGAGTCTGGGAAAGATTGACAAGACATGATGCAGTTCAGCTTCCAAAATAACAAAATAAGACCTAGAGTCAAAATCAACTTCAAAACATTGAGTGACTTGCAAGAGGCAACCTTCCCATAGATCTATGTTACTCCTAATCACAATTACAGTAGTGCTATCAAACTATAAAATATAAACATTCCCAGCAAAAAAATAGGAGGAATTGAATACTCTCTCCAAATTAAATTTTGCTTGGAATTTTTAATTGCTGCTTATGTTGTTGTTTGAAGATGACATTTCTACCAATCTCAGAAAAATGTCTATATTTAGTGACATGCAAAATTCTCAGCTCCATTAATGCCTCATACCTTCTACAGATGTTGTAAATCTCTAAACCCAATGTCCTCATCACGAAGGAGAGATATTGTATGAGTCCATGTTCACTGTTGTGTTTCTAAGCAATGCCAAGTACTATATCCGACTCTAAGGATGCAATGTGCATTGTTGTGTTTCTCAGCAATGCCAAGTGCTATATCCAACTCTAAGGATGTAATGGGCAGGTGAGCAAAATAACAGAGCCCCTCCCCTCAAGGAGCTACATTTCAGCGAAAAGGACTGAGCGATGACTACCCAATCAAATGACATTTCCAGAAAGCAGTTAGGGGACAAGGAATAGCAAAAGGGTGGGAGAAGGTGGGTAATGTAAGCTGACATTTCATGTACCATCTGTTGAAGGAAGACTTGGAGTTAGGGTCTTCTAAGTGGAAAGAATAATGAACACACAGATCATATCTTGTAGTGGGGAAAAACACCAGAGGTTACAAACTAGTGAACACTACAGGTCAGGTGATTCATCAAGGGCAGATGAAGGCCCAGTTTTGTTCCTATCACTTTAAGAAGCCGCTTGAAGGTGTAGGATGCAGCTGTTGTGTGACTGATCCCTTTGACTACTGGTGAGAAAAAGAATGGTGACGGCATAGTGACCTCATGGATGGAGACTGAGCATGAGTGTGATGAAGGCTTAGAAGACAGGGACCATGGAGGCTCAGGTGAAGGTATGGAGTCCCTTTACTGTAGGGAGAAGACATCAATCATTATGGCTTGAGATAGAACTTTGGGAGTCATAAGCTAAAGATGGTATAGGGACACATCCCCCAAATACAGGTGAAGAAGCAAAGGTGATCCAAAGAATCCCAGGAATCTCTGATAAGAGAGGTCTCCAAGAGAACAAAGGCTGATCACGGTGACCAAAGGGACTATGATCCCTGATACAGGGGTGAGCCAAAAGTGGGGTGTCTGGAAGCTTGAGGGAAGAATGGGCATCCCAAGAGGGTCAGCCTCACTAAGTACTGCAGAGAAACCAAGTACTGTTAGCACGGAGGAGGAGCCAAACCTTTCAGTAAGCTGGGGAGCTCACAGAAGCTGTTGGATGAAAGGCAAGGATAAAAATCTCCACGGTGTAGGCTGAAGGGAGAGTGGAGTCTAGAACAGTACTCAGCGATACTGCAGCGTGAGTGGCGATGTCAGCCATAGGAATGGTGAAGGAGACAGTGCCAAGACAAAGGCTCTACTTTTTGAAAAAGTCTTTCCTTCAAAGGAGGACAAAGCATGGAAGAAAAGGGGGCCATGTGAAGGAGAGGAGGTCTTGGAAGAGCAGGAAGAAGATCTGGTACACATAAGTTCAATTCACTGCCTGCTTCCCTGGAACAAGTCACCCCAGCAGTGGGTGAGGGCTTGCTAGACAGGACACAAGGTCACTTACAAGGAGACCCCTTTTCTCTCTGATCTGTGAGATGGGGCTGTGATCTGGGGGTTCAAGGGGATAGAGGAAGGTATACATTTTGAAAGTGCCATTGGAGAACAAAACTGACTTGCATCATACGGAGATTCTCAGCCCTCCCTTTAGGTTCGTAGTGACATTAACAAGAGTTCAGTTTACATGGCCAGTTTATATCTCCAGGGATGTATGTGACAGAGAATTAAACTAATTGGGTTTCAGAGAGAAAAGGAGGAAAGGGAATTGAGGATTATTTCAAAGTCTATGGGATCTAAGGCTGGAGAGACAGAAGTGAGGGGACAGCACTCTGGTTCATGGATGGTGAGGAAATCCATGGAGGTGAGGGTAGCGTGGGAACTTGTCAGGAGTATGTGGGCATCACAGACCAGGATCCTGCCACACCAAGGCAGGGAAACTGTCAGGATACTGAGAGTTTAGCAAAGAGTCCAAATATCAAAGGAATGGTGGTGGTGGTGATTCACTTCTGCAATGCTGCCAAGTCCAGGGACCTCACATCCATCCCAGGACCCATGCAGTAGAAGGAGAGAACTAGTGTCAGCAAGTTGTTCTCTGACCTCACATACTCTGTGGCATAGGAGAATGTGTGTGTACACACACACATAAACACACACACACACACGTGCTTGTGAATAAACATTAAAATGTTGAAAAGACTTAGGAAAATTGTACTTTTGACTTGAGAGCCTTGTTCAAGGCCATAGAGGAAGAAGTTGAACATTATGTTGAGAGAAGCAGATTGTGGGTATGCCTAGATATCACACCCCTAAAAATACTAGGGACTCAGAGAATATCTGGTCCGGGAGATCCGAGGAGCAGCAGATCTTGGAGTTTGGGGAGGGTACACCAGGAAAGACCATGGAGAGCCCTCGACAAATGGGCCGTCCGCCTTCTCCTGTTGTACCTACGGCAGAGAACATTTCATCCGAACACAAGCTGGTGAGGCTACGGGAAAGAGAAGGTTTCGACACCGCTGGTGGGATGGTGGGAGCGTAAACTGTTAAAGCCAGTATGCAGATCAGAATGGTGGCCCTTCAGAAAACTAAGAATAGATCCAGTGTATGGTCTGGCTATTCCATTGCTGGGGAAAATACCGAGAGGAACCTGAGGCATGGGGATACTTGTCTATCTTATTTACTAAGAAGTGGTGACAATCACCAAGGCATGGAATCAGCCAAGGTATCTAACAACAAAATGGAGGAAGATTGCTTGTATCCACAACGGAGTTTTCTTCAATGATAAACATTGAAGCTACACCAGAAATGTAAGCAGTTGGAGAGCGTCAGGCTGAGGGGCATAACCCATCCTCAGAAAGGCAAACACATGTTCTTGCATTTGTGAAACCTAGCTTACACACACCTGTGTGCACACACATATATAAACATGATATGAAAATAAAAATGGGGTGATTTAGGAGGAAGAGGGCGCTATGCAGGAGAGCAAGAGGGACAGGAACCGGTAAAGGGAGTCAAACCGTTTGAGAACACGCTGTGCTTGAAAATCAAAATGAAGTCATCACTTTGTATAAAACAAACAAAACTACTACTCACAGATTCTTTTTGAAAAAACAAAACAAAACTGAGAGGAGCCTCTTGGCTTCTGGAAAACACCCAGCTATGAGGTAGCTGAGTGGATGTGTTTACTAGTTACGAAGGGTCATCCAAGAGACTTGTGCCCATCAGACAAAACCTACAAATTTTGACCTGGCTGCCGAAAGGAACCAGGGGAGCCCTGGAGCCAAGGTCTGACCTCTGAAGAGATGGAGGACCCAGAGCTTGAGGTGGCAGGCTCTGAGCAATGGAGGAGGTGAGGGCCTGAGTGACAGCCCACGTCTGCTGGCCTATAATGATGACAAGCACGAGAGGACTCGTTCCCAATTAGCTTGACGTGGGATATGATTCAATTAGAGGAAGAGTCATTTTGCAGCCATTAAAAAATAATCAAGGACTTCAGAATTTACTCATTACTTAAGTAGAACCAAGAGTTCCCCAAGAAGGGACAATCTGCCAAAGTCACTGGCACAAAAAGAGGAAAAAAAATCATCAGCTGGAAATTAAATCTCATGACTTTCAGGTCCTGAGGTCTACCAGATGTTCCTGCCAAGGATAGAAAGATGGTTAGAGATGGGTCCGCAGAAAGACCATCTTCTCACTCATTGTGTCTCCTTCCCAACGAAGCCCAGCAGTTGGCTTTGCATAGATTGAGCTACCAACCAAGTATTTAGCCACTCACTATGAGTAAAAGGCAAATGATGAAGGGAAAGGGACTAGATAAACAGTACTACCAAGAAAATGAATATCAGAGACAATATTTCAGCCTACAGACAACTTTGTTCTCAAATTTTCATGTCAATACTACAAGGTTATGCTGGGTCAGAAAGTAGTAGGGTACACAAAGACAGTCTCCTGATACGAATGGCCACCTTGATTCATATACAAGTCAGTCAGAAGTTTCTAACGTGTATCATTTTTTCTAAGTTTCTCTATACTTATGAATTTTTAAACTCAATCAAAAGAGAATCAGCTTAGGGTCTGGAGAAATGACTCAGCAGTTAAGAGCATTGGCTGTTTCTCAAAGGACCCAAGTTTAGATCTCAGCACCCACATGGTAGCTCACAACTGTCTCAACTCCAGATCTGACACCCTCTTCTGACCTCCATGGGCAGCACAGCACTCAGATGTACAAGTGGGCAAAACACCCATACATATAAAATAGAATAATAATAACTTCCAGAAAAGAATGAGCTTAAACTATATTCCACCATACTGTGGTACAATATAATCCAATAATATATAAAAATAAAACTTTTTGCTACAAATGTCTCATCTCAGCATAGGTGGCTTCTTCTGATTCTGCAGTGGTATACAGCATGTTCTCATGTGGACAGGCTCGGGGAAAGTTCCTCAAGTCAAACTCATTGCTGCATGAGGCCTGTAGACAAATGGTGAGCAACCTTGTTCTCAAAGTACTGCCTTTCCAGAGAGGAAAACAGAATCCAGCATTTTCAGGTACTGGAACCAGTCTAAAGTCCAAGCAACCCTAGCTAAGTTACAGAAACTCCTTAAATTCGTATCTCTCCACCTTCTTCCTCTGCTGTGCACACCCCTGATGCTCAGGTCAATGCTGACACCTCTAGACTGAAACTGTACCACGCCTCTCATGTGCCAGCTCCTAGTACAGCCAAGGAATGCAGGAAAAGTCTACAGAATTTTGTTTATTCTTTTTTTCCCTTCCCTCCTAGCAAGTGGCTTGCCACATCAGGGCTCTGCTGTTCGTTAAAATCAAGCTGCCAATATGAGTGTGCTCAGATTAGCCCTTCCTGTAACTGCACCAATGCCAGTGTTTGCATTTCTCCCAACTGAAAATTTGTCAGAGAAGGAAGGCATTAAACCTGTCACTGCAGATAAAGATCAGACATTTGATTTCAAACAGAAGAGGCAAACATCCTACCTCGGGCTCTATTAACTCTGGAGTACACTGTTCTAAGTCATGTGGAGAACTAGACCAGATTGGGACAGGAAATAAATCCGAGTCTCCCCGCCATCTCTGTAGGTGGAGAGGATATGAGACTTTGAACAGAAATCCAGAGCCAAGAAGAAAAAAAAAACAGCAAGGCCTGCTTGTCTTCTTCTGAGCACGGTTCACAAAATGAGAGCGTCTATACAAGTCACAACCATTTACTGGAAAGTAAAAGCTTGGGAAGATACATTGAGAAAACTACTGGATATTTCAAAACTTCAGCTATCTCCCAAGGCCTACATATAATCTTGGAAGCTGGTGCTGTGTTGCGGCTGAGGAGGAGGCTCAGCTTTTAAGAGCTTGCCTTGCAAGCATAAGCATGAGAACCTGAATTCAGGCCTTGGCATCCATGTTAGAAAAATAAAAACACGGTGGTAACTCATACTCACATGGCTGGGGAACAAGGAAGGTGAGGACAGGAGGGTCCCTGTAGCTCACTAGCCTGCAGGCTGGCTTCTTTTCAAGTTCCGGGTCAGTGAGAGACCCTGTCAAACAGAGCAAGATCAATGGTGCCTAAGGAACGACATTTAAAGTTGTCCTCTGACATCCTCAATCGTGCATAGACAAAAACATACACATAGAGGTGTGTGTACTCATACATCAAAAGAAAATAGCTCCACGCTGATAAATAAAATGTAGATCTTCAAACACCTCCTCCTTTGGTCAGAGCCCTCTCCTGCGATAAGAAACCCGCGTGTTTCCATAATCACTAAATAATATACAAGTTGTTGATCTTAACCTCAACTTTGAATTTATGTGGCATCTTTTTCCAGGGGGTTTGATCATCAAGAAGATTAATATTCATAATATTTTAGTGACACATTAGATGGCAGGTACTATTATCCCCATTTTATGGATCCAGACACTGGGGCAGGAAGAGGTTAAGCGGCATGCTGAATATCACAAGGATTTACTTTCAAGCTCTCGCATTTGTACACTTTCTATGATGTTACTTCTGAAGGGAAGTGTGAGGTGGTAGAGCAGAAGTCTGGAATCAAGGCCGCAGCCTCGGCTCAGGGACTGACTCATCACACAGCCTTTGGCAAGTCATTTAACCTCTGACAGTTCTGCCTCCACATTAGGTAAAATTGACAATTCTTACCCACCATCCACACCCTGCTGTCAGGATTAATGAAACGAGCTCTGTGCGGTAAGCCTGTTGGTAGAAAGGCTCTCTATAAATACGAAATATGCTAAGTGCCTTCTCGGAGGTCCTGTGGGGTTGCGCAGCCCTCAGGAGACACAGGAGCCATGTGGTGCATTTAAATAGCTGTCCCTAACTGTCCCCAAGGAGAGTCCCTAAGGTCAGTGAGGCACAGACTCACCATGGCCTCTGTTCCACCCTCTACCAGGAGAAGTTCAGGTTGCAAAAATCCTGTAGCTGTGGGAATAGTGTGGTCACTTTACTTGTGTGGACTGGAAAGGGCACATCCATGGCAAACCACCCAACAGTGATGCTACATGCAGAGACCGGCCTGGAAGGTTGCTTTGGGAAATCCGTTGAGATCTTATGGGTCTAGAAGCCCCAGTTCAAATTCTAAAAATGGGATTGGAACTGCTTTTGCACCTCAACAGGGCTTGGGTGACCCTTGCCACTGGGCTACATCCCAGAGTCTATCAGAATGGCCCCAAATCTCAGAGCCTTTGTAAGTAATAGCCCATAGGAGCAGGAGACACTGGTGGACAGAATCTTCACATTCGAGGTAGAAAAAGGAACTGGAACTTAATATGCCACGCCACAGGCCACACCTTGGACTTGAGAAAGGATAGAGGCAACATCTTTCCTCTGTTCCCGTCATTCCACAGCATTCTTTACTGTCTGTAAACTTATGACGACTTAGGTCCGTACCTCTATCCGTACCTGTTTCTTGGATCTGTCTCTTGTCTCAGAACCTCCTCTGGGAATGAAGTAAATGTCTCTGATGCAGCTAGCCCAGCACTGCTGACCAATCATGGAACCTTCCCTGTGGAAGGTTCCCATGGTCTTTTATGTCTCCATGTGACACTTTCATCTTTTAATGACTCACATTCGGAACATTGGACTTTTTCCTCTCTTGGAACCCATGTAATGTAGATCATACATGCACAGCTTGTTAAGACCTCCTCCTTCCTCTTCCACAGCTATTGCCTTTGTCTGACCCACCAACTTTCCCAAAACCTCTGTACTACCAACTGATCCCTCCCTCCCTCTCTCTCTTCCTCCCTCCCTCCTTCCTCTCTCCTAAAAATCTCTGTAAATCCTCCAGCTGCTGTTCTAGCTCAC
>LOJH01055229.1:0-11900 GCA_001685095.1 Ellobius talpinus | reverse complement strand
GTGCCCACCCTGCTGCATTCCGCTCATTCCCACTTTGCGCCCGGGCACTGAGCAGTGGGGTTTGTTTGGTAGCTTGGGGACCTGGTGTGTGTGTGGGGGGTTGTAGCCGGGGTGCCATTCCCGCAGGGCGGGGGCTGAGTGTGCTTCCTTAGAGTTGAGCCACACAACTGCTTGGCTTCTAAACCTTTGGGATGGATTTTGACCCCTGCCAACCTCCACCTGTCCACCTGCAAGGCTTGGGGCCGCTTTCTTGCTTGCTGTTTAGAGCCCAGGCTGTGCCCCACCCTGCCACCTGATTGGCGACACGTTCTGGATGTTTCCTCAGGGTTTTGTGCAATGCCGCCGCCTCTACCACGGTGCTCTTTGTTTTAATTGTCCGGAGTATTGGCGCCCAGAGCGGGTTTGTATTTGATTTGCATCCTCGAGCTCCAGCTTCCACTTGGACGGAGAAGAAAACGAATTAATTAGGCCAGTCCAATCGTCCAGTATGAAAGGGGGTGAGGCCCTTGAAGTGCACAAACAGCTTTTTTTTTTAAATCAGGACACATCCTAGACTTTGCGGAGGCAGAGTGGGACTGTTAGTAGACCCAGATTCTGTAGCTAGTCATAGATGAGACGGTCCTGGGGACAAGGCAAGCAGCTTAGGGCATGGTGTACCTTGTAGTTCCTGGAACTGCTTGGCTGTCTTGCTGCTGAGAAAATATTAGGGTGCAGGGAGACAACAGCTAGTGCTGTGAGATAGTTAACCCATCTTGGAAAGTTTGCCCCTTTGGCATTGGTGTGGATTTGTGTGGATGGGAAGTATTAATTGATTGGGAGTCACAGAACACTGCCCTTTCCCTGAGGAGCTGTCACTACTGTTGGCCAGGCTTGTGAGGTTGGGCAGGGTGAGGATAAGAAGCCCAGAGTTGGTTATCCTGGCCCTAGCCATGCTGGCTGGGGATATCAGCAGATAGTCGGGTCACCCTTGTTCGTTTTTTGTTTCTTAAGTCACCTGTGAGTTTGTGGGCCTGTGTAAGGCCCCAATCACAGCTGGAAGGCTCTCAGATGTTAGTTCGGTCAAAGGCACCTGGAGAGTAAAGCAGCTAGATGGTGGAGTGGCCCTGAGATCTGTCTCAGCCGGCCCTGGATAGGGTTGAGATGTCTCCTGGTGCGTGAGTTTCCAGGTGGATGACAGAGCCCAATCAGGGAGGCCTCACTTTCCGAGCCATAGGCTTACAGGCAGGACTCTGCCTGCCCAGCCAGCTGCAAGCACAATGAAGCACTTGGGAGCTTTGACAGATGTTGCCAGGATCCCTGTCCCACTTCCACAGAAACAAAGCACTTAAAATTCTCTGTGATGCAGGAAACTATTTATTCCATTTAGTGTCCAAGGGAACAAAAGATGGGGTGGCTTTGTCCCAGATCCCATCTGTATTTTTTCCATCAAAAGAAAAAAATACTCCACAGATTTTTTTCTGCCCCCCCTTTTCTTTTCTTTTTTGAGACAAGGTCATGATTCTATGTACCCACACTGGCCTGGAGCTTGAGATCCTCCAGGCTCAGCCTCCTGAAGGCTGGGACTGCAAGCAACGACCACCTCATGGCACTGTTAATATATGTGCATGGGGAAATGTTGGCTTGTGTAAGAGAAGGGGGTGTCAGAGGCAAGACAGAGTCTGTGGGTGTCCACCTGTCTTCCCGGGCATTCTTCTAGAGTTTCTGTCCTTCCTTGTGGGCCCAGACTCCTATCCTTAGGGAAGTGAATAGTCTCCCATGTGGCTCGCATTAGGGGCACATTTTCCAAAGCTTTGTGAGCTTTAAGCAGCTGCATTTCCCCAAGTGTAGTCCACGCAGAGGAGTCCCCTGGAGCTGGGCGGCTCTAAGTGTAACAGTCGGTATCCAGTTGTGTACTCCTTTGTCTTCTGTAGCACTGAGTATGAGCCTACTTTTTAGGAATTCAGAGGTGGGCGGGACCTTCCATTTTCATCAGGGGCAATGGGCATGCTTCAGAAAACTGACCTAAACACAGTTTGGTCAGTTTGCTCACCTAAAATATCACTTAGTGACTTTATTCCCCAGGGAATGAGAATGGTTTGCCTGATGACTACTATATTGGAAAGGGGCGGAGAAAGGTCAGGAAGTCTCACAGTGACCTTTTGGCCCAGAAGACACAATCTCTTATTACCCTTGCTTCTGTTCTAGTAGATTATTTGAAGGGTGTGACTTTCAGAAGAAAGCCCTTTGTTTGGAAACAAATGTATTTTCCCCCATTGCCTTGCGGAAGAGCTTGAAACTCCATCATCAGAATTCATTGGTTTGGATTAAGCTTTTATACTCCACTAAAATCCAAAGGCCCCCAGGAGGAGACTGTTTGAATCTGGCCTCCCTTGTGCCTTCCTTAGTGTGAGATAGTTTATCATCTCCCCATTAAGGAGACAGGGAGAGAAGAGCAAATCCATACCCAACCCTGACAGATACCAAGGCAATCAAGGGAATTTAAGTGACCCCGTGGGAGAGGAAGCCAAGATCTAGAACCCTAAGGAGTAAGAAGATAGCCCCACTTTGAAAAAACACTGCTCATCTCTGGGATCTGCAGGGACTACCCCTCGCCCAGTTGTTCTCAAACTCTGAGGCACTTTCAGATCAGCAAAATCTTAGGGAATGCGATTGGCCAGCTAGAAGCATGATGAAGAAAGATATTTAGAAAAAGATCTAAAATACGTTGTATTCTGTCAACATCATTTTATCAAAAGAACAAGGCTTTTTATATGAATCAAAGAACTGGGGACGTGTAGAGGGAAGGCAGTGCACGCCTGTCAAGTTAGCACTTGGGAAACTGAGGCAAGAGGATCAAGAACTAAAGCCCAGGATAGAAAACATAAGACCAAGCCTGCCAACCCGAGTGCACTCCCCAGAACCTACAAGGAGGAAGAAGAGAACCAATTCCTAAGTGTCCTCTGACCTCTGCACACATATTATACGGCATGCCCTCCCCCAATAAATAGATAAATGTAGTAAAAATCTGTTTTAATTGGGAAGCATCCAACACTTTAATAACAGATCATCATCTCAGTTTACAATAGACAGTCCTGGAGTGGGGAGACAGCTCCAGCTCGATGGGTGAGCATGAGGACCTGAGCCTAGAACCACAGAACCCACAGGAAAGCCAGACTGTAACGGGACCACTGGGGAACAGAGAGAGGAAGGTCCTTGGAGTGTGCTGACCAGCCAGTCTAGCTAAAACAGGGAGTTCCAGGTTCACTGAATGACTGACCGTTTCTCAAAAGAAGTAAGATGGAGAAGCAATCAAAGATGTCCCGTGTTGACACCTGGCCTCCACACCTGCACACATAGGTGAGCACACATGCATATCACACACACACATGCCATACACACACACCATACATACACACACATATACCACATAGATAGATGATAGATGATAGATAGATAGATAGATGATAGATAGATNGATAGATAGATAGATAGATAGATCTTTAGACAGAATGTAATTTGTAAAGGACTCACTACTTGACTTTGTCTCCTGCTGTAGGTCAGTAGGAACTCATTTCTAACCTGGCATGGTCCATATGGGCACTTGGAAACCATGCCCCAGGCAAAGGGCATACATGGCATGAAGAGATCTGTCCCACAGAGGCACATGACCCCTGGGTTTTAAGAGGTGGGAAGGCACTCTGTAGACTGTAGCCTGTCCATTCTCCCTGATTCCCTCCTGTATAAACCTCCAGGACCCAGGCAAAGGCTACTGACTCTAGGAAGCCTTCTGTCCTAATTCGTGTTACTATTGTTGTGATGAAATACCATGACCAGTGTAACTTGAGGAGGAAAGGCTTATTTGGCTTACACTTCATTATCAAAGGAAGTCAGGGCAGAAACACAAATAGACCAGGAACCTGGAGGCAGGACCTGATGTAGAGGCCATGGAAGGATGCTGCTTATTGGCTTGCTCCACATGGCTTGTTCAGCTTGCTTTCTTATAGAACCCATGACCACCAGCCCAGGGGTGGCCCCACCCCAAGTGGGCTGTGCCCTCCCCCATCACTCACTAAGAAAATGCTCTACAGGCTATGTCCAGATCTTGGATGTCCGGAAAGTGGAATCATTTTCTCCACTGGGCTCCCTCCTTCCCAGGGACTCAAGCTTGTGTTGGGTTGGTATAAAACCAGCCAGCACACACTCTCCCCCCTCAGTTCAAAGGACAATTGGTCAGTTCTCTCGTATCCACTGGCCACTTCTGTCTAAGACTGCACTTGGCTGGTAGCTTATTCTCCTAAATAAAACAGAAGGTGTTGGAAACAGGGCATGTTTCCTGAGCACTGCTGTCTGCCTGCCACACGCCTTATGTGCTGGCCATTCACTGCATCCTTCTCGTTTGCTTGCTTTTCCTCCCCGTTCTCCTTCCCTCCCTGCCTCTTCCCCTCTCACAATCATGTAATCTCCCAGTCTGTTTCCACACGCGGGCTCCTTCTCTTCTGCACTTTCGGTTATTCAAAGGGTGTTGGATAAACTGCACCATTTGTGTTTCCCATCAAAAGAGAAGAGAAGCTTGTCCTCAGCCAGGGCCCCATCCCAGGAGGGAAACCATGGCTTTTCCTCTCTGCCATGGACCTCAGGGTCCAGCTATACCCTGCAGGTCTCTTTTCATATTTGATGTTTCCACTCTCTGCTGATTCCTAGAGTGTCTCCCCCACATTCCTTGTTTCAGATGCCACGCTTCTTACTACTCCCCGCATGTTCTGTCCTTAGATCACCGCATCAGATCACCTTGTTATCTCCTCTTCCTCAGCACCATCTTCTGAACCCTGTGCTATGATCAGCAGGTGCTTCCCGAGGCCGCAGAGCCTGGCCATTCACTGACTCCTTCTCTTGTTTGTTTGCTTTTTTCCCCATTTCCCCTTCTTCCCTGCCTCTGTGAGAAGAGCAATGAGGAGGGACTGAAGGGCTGCTGTCCTGGTTGTTCCTAGGGGTTGCAGAATGTCTCAGAATCATTCTGGCTGGATCTCTGGTATGCTCCGGAATGAGCTCTATTTCTGGGCCTGTCAAATGAAATGTCGTTGCTCCTAGTTATTTTTGGCTCTTTGCCCTTCTGCATAGGTGTGCGTTCAGCTCAATTCTTCCCTCGCCCTGAACTGGGGAAACAGGCAGCTTCCTTTAGCCAAGCCTTTCCTGGGTCAGGAGCACCTGCGCCATCAATAGCAGCTCACAGCAGCACTTTTCTGGACTGCGCAAGAGGTGTTTGGGCAGAGTCCGGATGGGCTAAGGGCCTTCTCTGGCCTTCTTGGAGCATCTAAGAATTTTGTGGACTGAACATGCCTAGGCAGGATCCCTAGGCAGGTAGATGCAGGTGCCCATACCCTCATCATGCTTCCTGCCCCCGGCAAGCGTGTTTTCTGATTCTTCAGCCATCCTCATGGGGACTTGGGATAAGATGGGGTCACTGCAGGCTCAGAGAGAGCACAGCAACACCAGCATCTGGGGAAGGTACCCAGGATACAGGAAGCCAAGGGTCTGTGTCTGTAGGCATAGGGGCATCTTTGGGGGAGTAAGTTGAAAGCATGCATATGAAAAAAAAGAGGAGTTCAGCAGAGAAAGATTGAGCAGGAACACACAGATGCTGTTGAGACAGAGGGAAAGGGGAAAGTGGTCTGCACCCAGGAGACCAAAGTATCAGTTAAATCATCAAGAAGAGATTGAGTGTACCCGAGAGGCCCTGGGAACGCAGGATGTGCCTATAAGTCACAGCTGTGTTTCATAACTGACCCTACAGTCCTCCAGCAGCCATTAGCATGGATTTGGGGCTTCTGATTTGTTGAGAATGTTCTGTAGCAAGCCAGAAAAAAACAGCAGCAGCAGCAACAACAACAGAAGCAGCAACAACAACAGCTAGACAGATATTGGTTAATAAGTTCCACATCCAATCATGAAAATTGGAGAAGGTGCCAACAAGACCCGGGTCCTCTTAGTGGCTGCTTTCTCTACTTTTTCCCACTAAGGCGAGTCTTCCATTCTTATCAAACATCCCTTTGCTATACTCAGTTACTGAATCCCCATGAGAAGCCCCTGAAGCAGGCACCGTCGTAATCATCAATCTTATTTCACAGATGAGGAAATTAAGGTACATCAAAGTCCCAGGCCCACAGCTGAAATGTGGCAGAGCTAATCTGAATTCTGGCACTTATTTATTAGCTAGTGACATCACTGTGGTCCTGGGTGCAAGCATACCACCACCAAGCTGCACCCCAGTTTCACTTAACGCAGTTTTATTCAAGGCTTTCCCACCGGTGTGTCAGACTCGTGCTGTGAAGGACTATTGAAGAGGCAGCCAGGCTCTGCTTGGGATGAGAGGTCCCACCTGGATTTCAGACTCAGATCTCTGTCACTGCTTCACCAGCTGCTGGGGAACATAGGTTGCCATGGTAGTCACACCTTTCCAAGGCCCTGCTGACCACTGCTTGGCTGGGTTACCTTGCTTAGGCTCTAATCATTGCTGAACCCCACCCCCAGTCTGTAGGACCAGGAACAAAGTGACTGGCATGCCCACTTACATGTTATTGGGAAGGCAAGTGAGGTAGTACCATGGATACATAGCACATGGCACAATGACAGGTCCTAGACAAGAGGAAAGCATGGCTTGGGTGTGCTCACCAACTTCTCCTAAAGGCTCAAAGAAGAAGATGCATGATTCCCAAGACCCTGGAAAATAGATAAAGATGTATTAATGCCACTGATCTCCAGATGTCATACATGAACTACAGCACCTTTGTAATGCAGAGGGAAGCCTGTCCTCTTGGTGATGCCAAATACGCTATGACTGTCACCCCTCAGTGAAAAAGCCCAAGCTAGTCACATGGAGGGAAAGAGTGACACACAGCCAGTGTCCAGGCAGCCCAGCTACCCCAGCTCAGGTGCTGGTGGGTAAAAGAGCACACCATCTCTCATACCCAAGAGTCCCCAGGCAAACTACTTAGCAAGGTCTTGTCAATCTGTTGAAGCACTAAACATAAAAAATAAATTTTTGCTCTGAGCCACTCATTTTGGAGGCAGTTTGTTCTAAGCAAAAGATAAATGAAACAGAATCCTGGGCTAACATTGGTATTTTTAACTAAAACGTATTTAGTTCAGAGCTTCCTAGCAGGCAAAGCAAAAATAGCAGAATGGCTTTACTGTATCTATTACCTTGTAGTACTATAATCTATGTGAATATAGAGTCAGTCCATTTCCTTGTAGTCAAAGCAAAATGAAAAATTAAAACCACTTCCATTACATAGCCTCTGCTATGTTTACCAGAATTACATACAGCCCACTCCTGCAGATTCTGTAACCTGCCCTGCTAGGGCAGACCAAAATAAAATAATCCCCATTGTCACAAAGAAGGAATTGTCCCCGTGTCTGGGTGACTCTGGCAGATCAGCTCAAGCCTTTCTCCTTCTTCCTTGGTTTTCAGCATTGCTTATGCCTCACGCTTCAGACTCATCCCAAATTAAGTCACAAGCAGGCTCAGTGACTTCAGGGTCCTAAGCAGGCAGAATTAATGACAGAAATGGAAGTGCTGAAAATAGAGGAAACTGAAGCAGATTGGATGATTTATTCAGAGCCTGAGGAGAAACGACTGTTCAGCCCAACACTGGAATTTATACCTGAGCTTTGTAATCAATTAGAATGTACCTCTTTCTGGTATTAACCCAAAAAAGGAGAAAGGAGAAAAACATAAACTCTTGTCTGGTGTCCTTGGATCCTCCCTGTGTGATGATCCTTGGGGAAGTTCCTGGCACTTCTTAAAGCTGTTCTTCATGGAGTGACCTTTGAGGTCAGAGAGGTTAACAGCATGGAGTTTAAGAGAACAACAAACGTGCGGTTTGGATTCTCTCCACCACGGCTCTGGTGATGAGCACCCTTGCCTCTGTGTTGTTCTTAGATGCCCAGACGGTCACTCTTTCCCCCTTGGAACCCAACCAGACCCAGGTGACTCCTAGAAGGTAACAGAACTGTCTTTGCCTCAGTCTTGATTTCTCAACCCGTTCGTTCACCTCACTGGTTTTCAGCCCCCTCAGGTGGACTCCAGGGTCCTTCCTTCTGCAGAAACTGTGAGGGAGAAGGCGCCAGACTCAAGGCCCAATGAGTTCCTGGCCCTGAGTTCGCACAAACCCTTTCCCCATCTCAAGAGAGCTGCATCTGTGTTTTGTTTCATTCTTCAACAAGTCTGTGGGATGGGTTCTGTGGCTGAATCGTAGTGCTTAAAAAGGCACACGGTGTGCCAGCTCCCCACGACACCTGCGGGCGTGCCTAAGTTTGAACCTGGGGCTCTGTGGATTGTGAAGGTAAATGAGGTCCAGGGTGGCCCTAATTCAGTGACCGGTGGCTTCCCAAGAGGAGGGAGAGTTAGCCATGTGTGGACAGGGAAGTGACAAAAAGATACGGAGGAGACAACCATGGGAAGGTGGGAGCGAGGTCAGAGTTCTGAGGCCATAAGGCAGAGAATGCAGACCCTGCAGAGGTAAGGAAGGGTCCCCTGTGGAGGTCTGGGAGGGAGCGCACCCGCGCACAGATTTACTAGGGACTTGGGGTAGGAGTCCCATTTCCCTGAACTGTAAGGATATATTTTTCTGTGGTTTTATTTTTGAGACAAGGTCTCCTGTATCCAAGGTTGGCCTCCAATGCTATGTGTAGCTGGGAATGACCTTGAACTCTTGACCTTCCTGCTTTTAACTCTCCAGTGCTGAGATTACATGCATATTCCATCATACCTATTAGTTTATGCAACGCTGGGGATTGAATCCAAGGCTCAAGGCAGGTGGATCTCTGTGAGTTCAAGGCCAGCCTGGTCTACAAAGTGAGTTTTGGGACAGCCAGGGCTGTTACATAGAGGAACCCGGTCTCAAAAACAAAAACAAAAGACTCATAATGCTATGCAGGTGCTCTAAACTGAACCACAACCCAGCCCCCAAAGCCCCAAATTCCTATTGTTCCAGCATAAGGCCTTTTGCTTCAGAAAATCTAGAAAAGTAACACACAGCTAAGTTTGTTGTTAATGTCCCAGTTTTTAATCCAGTATTATTGGGTACTTACAATGCCCCAGGCTTGGTGCTAAACTCTGGAACCCAAACCCAAGGCTAAATAATACAAAGCAAGTGAGTTAGCTTGTGACTACTTATTCCATCGTATGCCTTGGGCTCCCCGGCATCACCCCCACACACCCCGCCCATCACCAATGTCTGAGTTTTGTTAGTCTCTGGTTTGAAACTACCTTGGACGGCAAAGCCAGGCCCTGGTTTTACAGCCCTGTAAAGTGAGGTTGAAGAGGTCCTGCTCCCAGCAGAAGGGTGTCAGTGGGCTTGAACATCCCTCTCTGCATATTCGTGTGTTTACTAGTAAGTAAACACAACACAAATAAATACTAAGCTTTGTGTGACCAGCAAAAGCAATATCCTCCCCAGTCTGGGGTCTTAGAGAGATAGGACAGGGTCCTTCACTTACCCTTTCTCTCAGAGGCCTAAAGAAACTTCCATGATGGTTCAATACAGGACTGGCTCCTTGGAGAATTCTGGAAGTGGGCCAAGGAAGATCTCTCTCCCCTATGTGCTTTGAAAGGCCGTGAAAGCTGTGACCCATGCCCTCCCGGATGCAGAAGGAGTCACTGGCCTCATTATATGTGTGTATTGCTACTGATGTTTGAAACTCCAATATTGCTGAACAGTTCAGAAATAGATCCATTATGGGTCTGCTTTCGCCCTGGGGCTTTAACACAGGTCACCAGAAAATCCAAGATTTCACAGTTGGTCCAACTCTTAAGACGGAAAGAAAAAAAAATTCTCTGCAACACTTCTGCCCCACCCTGCCCCACCCCAGCCTACTGGGAGCCCCTCTTCGGTTTTTCTGTTGCTTTGGAATAAACAGCTCTTTAATTGAACTTGAAATCTAAATTCTCTTCAGCTATTAATTGATAAGAGCATCTCCTTTTACCTCTCATGCTCTGAAGTAAGATTAGAGTGTAAATAAACTAGGTCAGGCTTAGCGAGGTACACGTGAACTGTTCTCTCCATTCCTCTTCATCTTAAAGGAATAACTAGGGTCTGGACATCAACATTCAATGAGCAGTTATGTCTCTGCTCCTTCAGACTCTAGCTAAGTCAGGGCAGGGCACTCTGGAAGAATCCACCAGACCTCAAGCACTCACTGAGATAGCAAACACCCCTCCACCCCCACCCCCATAGCTTTCTGTCTGAGAAGAGACCATTGAGGCTATGGAGAGACTTGACTGGGTTAGTAATCACTTTGAGACAAGATGGGGTCTCTTGTGTCAGGGAGATGAGGTGGGAAAATCGAGTTTCCTGGGATACCCATACCCACAGTGTGTTCAGCATTTCCTGAGCCTGGCTTCTCATTTGCACAGTGTGTTAGAATCATTACCTAATTATTAATCTCACCCTAGAGCTCTTCCAAGCTGATGGTGCCCATAGAAGTTAATGAAGGCTTTTGCCTATAGTTCTGGGGCTGAGTCACTGTGATTGACAGTGCCCAAGGCAGGGTGGGTACCAATGGAACTGACACGGGGATGAAGGGTTAAACAGATGGGACTGAAAGGACAGGAAGATGATGATGATGCCGGAAGGGAGAGGAAGGAGAACAGAAACAAGAATATAACTTCAAATACCTCATTAGGAAAATGGGGCAGTTAAGGAAGAACCAAGTAATCTGCTTAAACTTTAATTAATTATTCATTTATATATATTTATGTGGCACACTTTCTCCAGGGAACCCAATGTGCTTTGCCAACATATTAAATAATTAACTCTCTCAAATCTGAGTGAAGTGGAGAGGAAGCAGAAAGATTCTGTAAGTGGCCAAGAGGCTTGGAGAAGGACAGCCAGAGTCTCTCTTGGAGTAGGAAATCCCCTGTGCCCAAACTGAGATTGCACGGCTGGGGGCTAATGAATACTTCAGGCTACATTTGGGCACTTTCCAGCTTGAGCAGGTCGTGTTTGGAGAGCTAGGTGACGATAGATGCATTAGCTAAGTAAGGAAGCAGATGCATAAATGAGCTACTATCAGAAATCATGGGGATGAGCACTGTGAGAAGACAGAGCGGAATACATTCTGAAAACATGCTGCCTTCAAGATCAGAGCTAGGAAGTATTTTAAATCAAGAATATCAATGACAGTATTATATAAAGCAGAACTGCCGAGGCCGAATGGCAAACCGTGAGCAATCAGCATGCGCTCACTTGTGTTTTATCACATTCTGAGTTCCTAAAACTGTACTCTCCACGCACTGTTGACAGTGTGACCCAGGACACAGTACAAGTCTACAATCCCAGCACTTGAGAGCTGGAGGTAGGAGGATCTCCACGTGCTTAAGATGAGCCCAGGCTACATATATACATATATAGCACTACCCTGTCCCCCAAACTAAAAACTCAAGCAACACACCTTCAACATTTCTCTGGAAAGTAAAAATGTGTCTTCTAAACCAATGGAGAGCAAACATACTACAAACTTAGTAAATTATAAAAGACAAGCGACAGAGGCAGCTACTGGATCAGAGCGAGGGGTCTGTCTTGGGACGGCTGCTCAGCAGGAGTCTGTGGCCGGCATGGGCTCCATCCTTTTGGTCAGGTACAGCAGCCAACTTTTGCTCACTGCATCTTAAAACTAGGAAACTGAAATGCACATACCAGCCTTGGGGAGACCAGGTAAGCAAAGCTGTGATTTGCTTTTAGCCAGGTATATGTCACTGGGAGACACAATCCACACAACCCACGGCTAAGGTTTGGCAGAGTAACTTGCAGAAGTACAGGGTGGGAGCAAGCAGCAGTCAAAAGGGAGAGGGGGTTTCCTTTCTTTCCAGAATGGGAGATTGTAGTGATAAGGGAGCAGGCCTGCTTTTCGTCCCACCCGGC
>LOJH01055228.1:1493-12646 GCA_001685095.1 Ellobius talpinus | reverse complement strand
GTAGAAGAATGAAAATAGATCCATATCTATGACCATGCACAAAACTCAAATCAAAATAGATCAAAGGCCTCAACATAAAGCCAGCAACACTGAACCTCATAGAAGAGAAAGTGAGAAGTACACTTGAACATATTGGTACAGGAGACCACTTCCTAAACCCAGTAGCACAGACACTGAGAGAAACAAATAATAAATGGTACCTCCTGAAACTTAAAAGCTTCTATAAAGCAAAGGACATGGTCAACAAGACAAAATAAATACATTTTTTAACAAGATATATATAACCCGTTATTGAGACCAACATATGCCTATCCTCTCTGTGGCTATTTTTGTTGGGGGAATGTGTGCTTTTTAACCAATAATACATGAGTGTAGAGATAGAGAAGCTTCTTTTAATGAGATTGGCAATGAATTTAGAAGTTGTAACTACTGGTCCAGAAAACTAAGTGACAAGTACTGATCAAGAGAGCCTTATACAACAATTCCTGTCACCCACAGAATACCTTCCTTTGCTGCAGAAGTCTTGGAAGCTCATCTCAGTCACCATAAAACACTGAAGTGTCCTTTAGCTGCAATGGTTGTTCTTGTCAACTTGACAGAATCTAAAAATCACTGGGAGACAGGCTTCTGTGCATGCCTGTGGAAGATCATCTTATGTTGTTAACGGATGTCCTAGCTGAGATCCTGCACTGTATGAATGGAGGATGGCATCTGAGCGGCAGCAAGCAGCCAGCACTTTCTGTTCCTGATTCTATTGTCATGTGACCAGTTGCTTCAAGTTCCTCTTGCCTTGACTCCCCCACACCATGATGGCCTGTACCTTGAACCATTTCAGCATAAGTTGTTTGATTCAGGGCATTTTATCACTCAAAAATGCCATCTCTTTGTCCAGCTGCAGAGCTGCGGTCCGTTGTTACATCAGTGGGAGCTGCTGATAACTGGCAAGACTCTGAGATTGGTGAGTATGGAAAGCTGAAAAGAGAGTGTGGTTTCTAAGATGCCTGGATGGTATCTGCAAAGACAATATTCATATTTTCCTATGTGAATATTCATGATGCCATTATTTTCCTTTGGTGGTATCCGGCAGGAAGTTATTGTGTCTTGGCACATAAGGTTCTGTTGCTGTTGGAGATACCGAGAAATTGGAGAGGCAATTTAATAAAATAGTAGAGAAATATTCTGGGGAGCAGCTGAACCTCATGAGTTCCTGAACTCCTAGATGTGGAGAAATACTATGGTTTCCAGCTGACCTGGCCCAGAGTTCTCATCTCAGACTGGCCACTAGACATCAGAACACTAAATCAACAGAACAGCAAGTTAGGGCCACCATCAGGTCACTAGAAGCCTCGTTGGTCCTTTGAGCAGGGACATGTCCATCTTTACTGATGGCCGCTGTTGTTTTCATTCAGTTTATGTATATGTGTGATGACCCTTTCCTTTCAGAGAGACTGAAGCCAGAAAATAAACATTGTTTTACAGCGCTATTGCCCAGACAGATACAACTGAGAACTTCTGGAGTATTCTGTGGTATTAGATGTCAAAGCTTCGTCATGCTCCTATTCTCCTTCCTCATGCTTTCATGCCTACAGCTTTCCGCAATGGTTTCCAGCTGTTTCTCGCTCACTTGGCCTCTGCTCTTGGCCTTTCCATTCTGTGTGGTCACTAACCGCCGTCACTGACGGGGCCCTAGACAGGCTTTGTTCCGAGGAAATGGGAAATGCCTTGAAGTGGACATTGGCACCAAATTGAAACGGAAACAAGCAGGTTGCTGCTCTTTCTCAAACCACAATGAAGCAACACAGAAAAGTTGGTGATAGAAAAGAAATGAGGATGGAATATTGCGATTCTGAAGCTCATGTATAATCTGATCCATAATATCCACAGTAATCATGCTACTGAAATCTAAATACTAAAATTTATTTAAAACTAGCCATACACTCTGAGAAACAGACATACTTTCCATGAGCAAATGAAAAAGTATGGATAGCTTTAAATAGGTTCATGTTCATTTCCCTGGCCACCTAGCACATCAGTGAAAGAGGACAGGCCAGGTCTGCTCACTTGGACATAACTTCTCCCTCAGGCAAGGGTTAAAATGGGAACTAGGCAATAAGAAAATAAATATAATGGAAAAAAACAGGAGGGGTATCCAAAACAAACAAAATATTTTAGGTACTACCTGGAAGACGGAACGCTGATGGAGGAGAGATTGCCTAGGTAAAACCATGGAGGATCAGTCGGGCAAGGGGGCACAAGCAGCCTGTGGAGACTTTCTCTCTGCAGTGAACTCGGCACATCCTGTATTCCTCCTTCATTATTCTTCTTTTGTGCTTCCTCAAAGTCAACAATAACTCATGCTCTTTTAGCTCCTAAATATCAATCTGGATTTATTCCCAAACATGGCTCCTCCATCTTTTACTGCAGTGTTTGCTTTAGCTCATACCTTCATTGAGTCTTCATCTGACTTTTATAGGTTCTCCCTGCTTATCTTTCCTCCAGACAGGATTGTCTAAAATATGACCCACCTCTGTTGCTTTTTTTAAGATTTGATTTTACTCGTTTTAAAATGTGTGTGTGTGAGAGAGACAGAGACAGAGAGAGAGAGAGAGAGTATGTATGTGGGTGTTAGTGGGAGTGAGGTATGTACTGGTGGACTTTATCCAATTTCCTACATCTGTGCTTACAGGTGGTTGTGAACCACCTGACATTGTACTGGGAACTGAACTCAGAATCTCTGAAGAGCAGTATGTGCTATTAACAGTTGAGCCCATAGGGGCACAGTTTTTTGCATGGCAAATTTATCTTTCAAAATACTAGTTTGTGCCTTCCTTGTGGGCGTTTCCTCCTTCCACATTCTTGTGATCACTTAGTACCATCCTTCTGAGCACTGTCTCCTTCCACACACTTGTGATCACTTAGTACCATCCTTGTTGGCGTTTCCTCCTTCCACACACTTGTGATCACTTAGTACCATCCTTGTTGGTGTTTCCTCCTTCCACACACTTGTGATCACTTAGTGCCTTTCTTGTGAGTGCTGTCTCCTTCCACACATTTGTGATCACTTAGTACCATCCTTGTGGGTGTTTCCTCCTTCCACACACTTGTGCTATTTTATGTTTTGTTTTCTGCTTATCCATTTTGTAAGTGTATATGGATAAGCTGCATGCAGTTGAATCATGACTTGATACCTAGTTTTACTTTCATGAGAAAGATGACTGAGCAGAAAGGGCCAATGATTGCCTTCTCTATGGAGAAGAGCAAAACAACCAATGAAGAAGGAAGGTGTGCATTTCTGCATTTCCAGGTGAAGTCTGAGGGGCAGTACCTGGACCCAGCAGTGGGTCTCCTAGAAGATACAGGGAGCTGGTACCACAGCAGGGGAGAGGAAGAGGATGCATCAGGAGCTACAACCTCAATTTCCCAACCAGAGATGGTCCATAGGACTGTCTCAGCATTCTTCACTGGGAGTAGGGAGCTATAGCTGTGAAAGAGTCATGCAGGGAGCCTACTTGGGGGGAGGGTCTATGCAGCTTACTTCAAAGAATGAGCTCATTCCTACACTGCTGACCATCAGGGCTCAGGCTCTTGCAGTGTGAAGATCTTGGGAAGAGCTATGTTGGAATATAAGTGCTGCCCTTGGTAACAGCTATTGGAGTAAACACACACACACACACACACACACACACACACTTTTGGAGCCTTACATATATACTACCACTATCAACTTGACAAGATAGCACAAACAGCTGTGATTTCAGCATCTGGTTTCATGCAGCATGGTGATAGGCATCATCCTCAAGACTCAATGAGCCAAAAAAGTCATCCTATGGAATCTGAGCTCCCTGCCCCTGATCTTTTCAAATCCCGAGACCATTGGTATGTGCCACCACTGAGCCTAGGGATGAATGTCAGCAATCCATGTTTCTTGCTACTGTTCCAAGCCCATCATGCACCTGCACTGCCAGGATGTCTTAGGATAGCCCACTGCTGGCTTCTACTTCTAAAGGTACTGCGGTTGCACCCTTAGAAGTCTGCACCCATGTGATCTCTGCATATGCTAATACCTTTACTCCCATTGGTACTCGGCTCCTTCCTCCAGTACACTTGTTCCGTGTCCATCACATCTCCAGCCTATTTCTGGAGTAGGTATGAAGTGGGTACCTATCCCCACTGCCATGTGCATCTCGCCTATTTGGGTTGATAGAGATTCCACTTTTGACTTTGAAAGAGATAGTGTCTCTGAATCTACCATCATACGTACACGGCACAAAGACACCGGTTACGGTTGAAGAAATAGCACTCAGCCACACTGCAGTAACCAGTTGGAACTGTGGAGCCAGCTGAACTGACCTATAAAGACTTTTTCTCAGGACAAAGACGCCTACCCTGAAAGCTATGTTATACAGCTGCAGAGGCAAGTGATTTGTTTGGTGTAAACCGATTAATTTTACCACATAGGAAGCATAAAAAAACATGGGAATCAGGGACCTCCAGTGGGAGGTGATCACTCTAGCCATCAGGAAGAAAGGATTCCGATAAAGAATTCAGGCTGGTGGAGCTCAGGGCAGAGTATTTGGGTAGCATATACCAGGCCCTGGCTTGAACTCTAGTATTTAAGAACACTTGCGAGAATGATTCTAAAGAAGCTCAGTGGGTTAGAAGTAAGCACAATTCAATGGTGTTAGGAAAACTTTTCATAATCTGAGATGTTCACAGAGAAAAACGATGAAAAGCATCAAAGAGAAATCTTCTAAATGAGCTCAGTAAAGCAAGCTCCTAATACAACCAATTCCCTCAGAAGGAGAGCAATTTGTGTATCTGCAAATGCTATGCAAAAGTCAACTATTTTGTTATGTGGACTTGGTTAGCACTGTGGGTATTTTTGTTAATCTTTGCTACATCAGTTTTATAGTTAATGAAATACCTTGTTTTCCAAAGCAAGTATTTTAATGCAGAAATAAGAGGCACTGGAGAATCTGGGGCATGGTTCTGACTTACCTCTGCACCCAGTTCTAGGCAATGTCTTGGTTTTTCAAGTGTCATTGGATCTTGACAATAAGCAAGTGACCCTTTCTTACAATTTTCTTTCTGTGGTGTGAGAAATATGATTAGAGAATCAGAAACATATTAAATATAATTCTATGATGATAAAAGGTGATTTCAAAGTAACTGTCTTCTAATTTCTAGTAGCTACGAACTTAAGAATCTCTCTAGACTGAGGAGAAAGTCACATAAACATATCTGTATGTCATGCGGTGGTGGCCAAGACCTACACACTAGGGAGAGAGAGCAATGTGAACTAGAACTGGGGAAAGCAAGGAGTGGAGCTGTGAGCTCCAGGAGGGAGGTGGGAGGTGCACGGGCAGCGTCTGCTGCTTGAATGATGCTGACAGGGTTGGTGTTCATTGGGAGACGTGGGAGACGGTGGCGGAACAGTATTTGCTGGTGGGGCGAGCGCAGGTGAGGTTACCTTCAGCCTGAAGGGATCTGTACTCACTTAGGAGACAAACCTCTGGGCGTGTCTATGACTGTTTTCTAGACTGGGTTAACTGTGGTGTGAAGACCCATCCTGCACACGGGTGGCGCCATGCGTGCAACCCCGTCACTCCCCACTCCAGACGCCATGCTTTCCCCGTTGTGACCTGCTGTACCTCTTGAACTGTGGGTGGAAATGGCTCTTCCAGCTCTCAGATTGCTCCTTGTCAGATGTTTGGTCACATCAATGAGAAAAAGAATGACACAGTCTGGGTGTTCCTAGATTTTGTTAAATATGGAATACTACACAATACCCCTAAATCTGAACACATAAGCCAATAATAATAAGTAAATACATAAGTCTGTAAGATTAAGATGAGAATAAAAAGCTAACGCACAAAAATGCACTTAAATTCAAACATGGATCCCATATGGCTCTGGTATTTTCATAGGAAAGAATTAGAGTGGGTTTTACGGGTGTTTTTCTTTCTACAGCATATGACAGGGTGAGAAGAGGCTTAGGGTTTGCCTTTAACGCTGAGTTCAGTGGAGCAGTTAACAACACATTCAAAACTGACAAGACTGTTTCTTCAAGTACTTGCTGTTTCTGGTTCATTGACTAAACAGATCTTGTCTCCCACCCCTTTCTTTCAGGCAATTGAAAATTTCTTTCTTTTATTCAGTCACGTCTGTGGAACAATTTTCTCTTCAAGGTAGGAGATCTTCCACAGTTCTGCATAGAAGAGAGCTCTTCTAGGTGGGGTGGAGAATTCCCCATGGGGTAAGAACCGGTCTGTGTTTTCAATTGAAACAAGACAGACCAATCAAGAGGATTACGTGTGCTTTTGAGGACTTGGTACCTGGGCCTTCCCTTCTGATGCTGAACATCAAGGCAGCAGGTGAGGTGTAAGCAGAGCCAGGGTCTTGGATCTAGTGACCACTACTGAGGTAATGACCAGCCACCCCTCAGCTCCCTTGAATTGAACTCTACCCTGCGGGAGGTCATCGGTATCTGGAACCTGCATAGTGCCATAAAGCCATCACCTTCGCAACCCAACATTTGAGGGTAGAGGCTGAACATAAAATCAAACTCAGTTAAAATACTTCAGGTTTAATTTGCAATCAAATTTGATTAAAATCCTAGGAATGTGGAAAGAAGTCAGATGGCATGGAGTGACTTCTGGGAGCAGAAGTGAAGGAGAGGGAAGAGCCCCTCCTGAGAACTTAAGGAGCCATTTAAAAGCAAGTACTCTGAGCCCTTGTTTTCCATAGAATGACAATCTGCATATGAAAGCTATTTAAAGCTCTGATATAAGAAGTCCAAGCAGCTTAAATCTAGCAAGTTGAAATAAAAAAGACTTCCTACTATGAACCCAATAATTTTGACAAATTGGCCGAGTCTTGTTTTCCAGGGAAATGATACGTTTATGTATGATCCAAACGGAAATCTGTTCCTTTGGTTTTCAATGTGTGGTACAAATGTGTCCAGAGTGTGCACTGTGTATTTATTTTGGGGCGTTTGCATTACTGTGCCAGCGGATAGGACTTACGGCAACATGTGCACTTCAGCAACAGATGTTCAAATTACACTTGCACTCTGCAGCGAGCAAAATGATTTTTGAGTGTCAAAATAAATAAACACAGCAGTTTGATATCTTCCAACTTGAATATAACCTGAAGAAACCCAACAAAAGAAACCTAACGTGATTTTTGGCAAGCGCTGTGGGAATTACCTCATGCCTCAAGCATGGCCCTCCTCAGTCTGTGGAAGCAGGAGGGATTCGTGGGCTACATAGGGCGTTTGAAAGTGATGATCTGAAGTTGAGTGGAAATATCTTTAGAAACCGGAGGGCAGGGCACTGAAGATGGATAAAAACTGCAATTTCTTGGGAAAAGATGTATCTATTCCTTGTATATGCAACATGGATATTATCCTTTGCAGATTTGTGCTCCAGAAAAGTATCGTTAAACTGGAGAAATAGGGGCTTCTAGCTCCTTATCCATATAATCTTATTTCTTTTTCTCTTTTCGTGTTTACATGTACGTGGTGTGTATTGCGTGTACATGCATTTGAGTGTGCCTGTATGTGGAGGCCTGAAGCTGATGCTAGGAATCATCTTCCGTGATTCTTTTCCCTTATTCATTTAGGCGATCAACCCAGTGTTTACCACTTTGACTAATGTCACTAGCCAGCTTGCCTGGGGGATCCCCTGCCTGCCTTCTGAGGATGACAAAGACCTTCCCAGTGTTTATATGGGTCTGGGAATCAGAGCTCTGGTCCTCACATTTGAATGGCAAGTGCTTTAACCACTAAGAAACTGCTGATCCGAGTGTAATTAGCTTTCTGTTGTCTTCTCTGAATCATCACCCACTTGGGTGTCACCAGGGGTTGTTTCACTTCTGGCCCAGCATGCTCCAGGCCTCACTCACCTCACAATATGCTGTTAGCCATTCATGGTCAACTGGCCTACCACTCTCAGTTCCTGTGTCTGTCCAGACGGTGACCATACAGATAGGAAGTCTTCACTGGGGTCAGCAGCGCTCATGATTACAACCATCAGAGAAAAGCCACCTTTAGAAAGTTCTGATTTAGTTCATTTATGGAAGTTTCCCTTTTCTCTCTGTTGACATTTCTAAGAGGTTTAGAATTTAAAGAAGGGGGTTTTATTTCTATTCCATCTAAAATGTCCTCTTTCTTTTTGGTCATTGGTCATCAGCAATACTTTAGAGAACAGCCACAGGATAAATCCAAATTTTTCAGGAGAAAAAAAAATCCCACTTCTTTCCAAACTGAACATAGAAGTGGGGATCTGTTTCTTTTTTGACTGGGATACTACGTTTTGGAAGCCTGAAAAGTAAAATAATCATTCTATAAGGATTTTTAAAATGATAAGTCAAAAATAGTAACAGTTGAAGGATAATTTGGAGCCTGCGTGGCTGCAGTCACTGCAGTGACTTAATGATAATGGCTGCGGATCAGACGCCCACGCCACGGAGTTCCAAGCCTTAATGGATTTTTGGGTACCTTAATCTTGTATTTGAAAGTAGTTTGTCTTTGGTCTCTTTGTGCCTTATCTGTAAAATATAATTAAATAAATAATCTCCTACTGTCGACACTAAGTATTCGTTTTTCTTTAATGTTGATTTTTGTTAGTGCTTAAACTTTTCTTACCCAGAATAGAAGTTGGTGGAGTAATATGTACTTGTCATTTATTAACTTTTTTTTATATAAAAATGATAATTTAGTAAGAGACACAATGAAATTTAAAAGGACAAAATTTAATTTTGCTTCATTGAAAGCTAAATATAAAGAAAGGAAACAGATTTGCTTTTCTTCCCTGTGATTTCCTGTGGAGAGAGCTACACAGGATGGAGAGACCTACATGACATAGAGTTACATGCAATGGAGAGAGCTACACATGATGAAAACATCTCCCAGATACACCATGGCTACTCCATGTAGCACCTTCTTTTGAGTTTATTTCAATTTCAGCACACTCATATTGACTGGATCTTTGTCGGTCGCTGTGTGAGTTTTATCTGTTTCCATGTGTAGCAGAGTCTCCTTGTAGTTCTATTGGTGGTTCCCCGATGTCAGTCATGGCTATGTCTGTCATGGTGAGTGCCCCTTCTTGGTTCATTTGCTATAAAGAGATTTTGTTAATTGCTTATTTAAATCTGTTGCAAACTTAAAAATTTAACTCTTTTATTCTTAGTCCTGAATATATAGGACATTGTATATTTTTAAATCTCCTTTTTAAGGTCAAATATATGCATATGCTTTGCAAACATTCTCTTACTCATGGTGTAGTGAGTTTTCATTTTTTAATGAAGATGTTACCAGTGTCTTGCTAGTATCTTTTAAACAGCAAAGATTTAATTTGTTCTACCTTCCCTCAATTTTTAATAGTTGTGATTTTTGTGTTTTGCATAAAATTCTTTGACGAATCCAAGGATGCTAAGGTTTCTAAAGTATCTAAAGTCTTAAAATTTAATGATTTTATTTGCACATATAAATATATTGTATTTTGCTGTTTCTTGCATACAGTATAATGCCTATTCTTTACTCATCTGGATACTTGTGTTGGCACCATTGGTTGGAAAGAGAAGCTTTTATCTCAATTGTCTTGATTCTTATATCAGCATCAACCGACCACAGAGGTACAGATCTGTTTCTGGACTCTTAATTCTGATTTCCCGTTGGTATTGTCACATGTATATGCTTAAGAGCATATAGACAGGTATTTATTAAAATACATATGCTGTGAGATGTTATGTCAGAAACACAGGAAAAAATGTTTGTGTCTTTCAGAATACACATATACATATTAAATTTATTATTATCTTTTAAGAATTTCACCCATAGCTACTACTGTATTTATATCATTCTCAAGTATGTAAAAGAAAGTATGCAGGGGTTCTTTCAAGTCTGATGCCTTCATAATTAAAATTTTTATTTGTTTAGTCTTTTAGTAAATATATCTGCCTATAGCGTAATGTGAAAGTTGAAATTTACTTTTTACTAAATATATATGGTATTTCTGGTTTCCATTTATAGACTACTTTTACTTGTGATTTGAAACATTACCCTTAACCTGGCACACATATATACGTAAAGAGAACACACACATCCACATACATGTACACACAGAACAATACATATTCACAAGCATGCACACATAGCATACACACATATGCACACACATGCACACATACAGCACACACATGTACAAACACACACAGAGCGCACATATAGGTACATACATGTACATGTGTATGCATGCATGCACACATGAAGTACATGTTGGTCTGTTTCTGGGCTGCCAGTTTGTTCCTCTAGTTTTAACCTCCTGCACTAATATCACACTGCTGCTGATTGTGTTTCTGATTTGTGGTAGAGAAAACCATCTCTAAATATTCTCTTGTTTGGAAAATCTTCTGGCCTATCACTTCACACTTAGCCTTCCAAAGGGATTTTTCTACATCTTGACAAACTCTATGACTCTACAGTTCTATTCCTCAGGAGAGAATTATTAGCACTTTTCTTCTGAGACAGCAGGATTCTTTTCCAGCTTGTGTGCTATGAGAGGATGTAGCCCACAGGCTTTCAGGAACTCAGGCAGTGCAAGTCTGGACATGCCTCAACAGTGTCAACAAATCTGCCCACAGATGTGATCCTGAAACAATGCATTTAATAATAGCACTCTGTAATTAGCATGATATCCTATGTCCTCTTGGCATTACAGAGATTAAGTCAAAGTGTGTTTTCCAGAGTAGAGGGGAGAGGGCTTAATAAGGACCAGATCTGGAGAACAACTTGGTAACTTCCATGCCCTACTAATGGTTCAGAAATGCCCCCATATCTAGTCAGAGTTTCCCCATTATCCTATGGATATAAAAGCTTGTAGTAGTATATTACTTGTGTTTTAATAAATAAGCTTGCCTGAAGATCAGAGGGCAAAGCAGCCATACTAGTTAGCCATACATGCCAGGGAGTGGTGTAACACACCTTTAATTCCAGGACTCAGTAGACAGAGGCAGATGTATCTCTTTGAGTTCAAGGCCACCCTGGGCTACACAAGATTGAACCTATCTAAAAGAGAAACAGAGCTCGCCCAAAGGTGATCCCAGCATTTGGATCCCACACCTTTAATCCTGCACTAGGGAGGTGGAGACAG
>LOJH01055227.1:0-11901 GCA_001685095.1 Ellobius talpinus | reverse complement strand
GCAGCTCTGACATTTTTTAAAATCATAAAACCTGGGAAGGGGGACCCTCAATCGAGGCATTCCCTTTAATCAGATTGGTTTGTGGGCACGTCTGTGGGTATATCGTTTTCATGATTGCTGATTGATTTGGAAGGACCATTCCACTGTGAGCAGAGCCATTCCCAGACATGTGGGCTTAGGATGTAGAAGAGAGGGAGCTGAACAAGCCAGAGGAAGCAACCCAGTGAGTAGGGTTCCTCCATGGTCTCTGCTAGAGTTCCCATCCATGTCCCTGTCTCAAGCTCCTACCCTGGCTTCCCGTGGTGACAGACTGCAACTTTTAAGCCAAATAAACCTTTTACTTCCTCCAAGTTGGCTTTGGTCAGTGTTTTATCACAGAAACAGAACACAGACTGGGACAGAAGTTGCCATCAGGAGATGCTAGGACCATGGTACAACTGCCAAGGTCAGTGGCAAGTGTGGAGTGGGACAAGCCTTAGCCTACAAGAAAAATGACTTTCACATTCCTTCACTGAATTGTAGGTACAATATGAATTTTAGCTCCCAACACTTGTAATGGGCAGTTTTACCTTTAGCTAGTATAGTCAGAGGGTAATAGTATATCATGGTTCTAATCTGCTTCTTCCTAATGGCGAGTGCCATGGAACAACTTAGCATGTGTCATGTGATTTTATGTGTATATATATGTGTGTGTGTATGTGTGTGTGTGCATGTATGAAACTTTAAAAAAGATTAGAATATACTTACAACATTTCTCCTTTCAATGTCCTCCCTCCCGATCTTTCTATAGTCCCTTCTTTCCTTTTCTTTCAAATTCATGGCCTCTTTTCTTCATTGTTATTGTATGCATATATGTACATACATATATATTCCTAAATATAACTGGCTCAGTCTAATAGATGTTTTTAACATGTGTTCACTAAATTGTTTTGCTTACTTAAGAAAGCATAATTTTATTATTTCAGTCTTTAAATTAGTTTTATTATTATTATTAGTTTTGTTATTATTAGTAGTAGTAGTATATGTAGGATGTGTATGGTTGGCATGCATGTGCTCCTCTGTGTGTGGAGGTTCAGTTGGGTCTCTCATCTCTTTAATGGATCCCAGGGAGTGACTCTCAGGTCATCAGGTTTGCATTGTGCTGCCAGTATCTGCTGAGTCATCTCTCTAGCCCTTAGCTTTGAGTCTTTAGGGTTCTTTAAATTGTCTGGACACAAGTCCTTACTAGTTATCTCTCTCGCAAATACTGTGCCCTAGTTTGTGGCTCTGTTCTCATTTCCTTAATGATGTCATAACACTTTAGATTGGCAAAGGACAATATGTCTTTCCTGAATCTTGCTTTTGATGTCACGTCTGAGAAACCCAAGGTTGTGAAGATTTAATTCTGTTTTCCTTCTTTCCTCTCTTGAGAAATTTCATAGCTGAACATTTTATGCCTAAGCTTGCGATCTGTTTTGATCTTTTAGTGTATATTCATGTGAGGCATGAAACAGTTAAAAATTACTTTCCTGTTTTAAATTATGCATATGTATGTATGTCTATGTGTAGGTATTTGCACGTGAGAGCAGGTGTCTGCAGAGGTCAGAGGCATGGCATATCCTAGAACTGGAGTTGCAGGTGATTGTAAGTTGCCTGGTGTGGGTGCTGGGAATTGAACTCAGGTCCTCTAAAAAAGCAATATGTTTTCTTAACCACTACCCATTTTCTTATAAATATTAATTAAGAGAGGTTGATTGACAACATTGTTTGAGTCTGCTGCAAGTTATTTCATTTTCTGAGCTCTGGTTATATTAATTTATGGAGAGAAGTTATGACTGTGATTATGGATTTATCTGCTTTTCCTTGAAATTCTATCAAATTTTGCTTTATATATTCTGAAGCAAGCCTAAAAATGTGTTCAAGTACTGAAAGATTCATACTGTTATGTCCTCTTGATGGACTTCCCCCAATATGAGATGAGCTTTACTCATGGCAACATGCTTTGCTCTGCGGTCTATACTGTTTGCCTAGCATGCTCACCCCAGCTCTTTTCTGGCTGGTATTAGCATGGCACACCCTTCTCTCCACGTCATCATGCTATGTATTTTCACCCTAATTATTTTTGACCAGGGTTGGCATGGTAAATTTTTCTCCCTAGCCTCTTTTCATCAGAGTCAGCATGACATTTTCCCTAACTTAATGTTTTAAGTCTATTGCTTATGGCCAAGAATATAATCTTAGCACCAGGCATTGGTAATTTTACCTTACTGGGTGTTGGGCATTTCTGTTTCCGTGTGTTCTCCACCCTCTTCTCCCTCTGCTCTTTCCCCATAGTTCCTTCCCTTCAGTGCACTGAAGAGGACTTGATAGCACGCTTGCCTGTGTCATCTACATTCTTAAATGTATACCAGTTTTCTACCATGACTTAAAGATCTCCCTCCTTGTGTTTAGTTTCTAACATGATAAATATCATGCACCTATGTATGAATTAGCAACCTATAACTAATTAATAATAGTAATAATGATGATGATTAATATTGATGATTGTCATTATTATGTCTAAAAATGTCATATTATTCATATTATTTTAAATGTAGTCCAGGCTGGCCTTGAACTCATAACCTTCAGCCTTCTGAGTGCTGGAACTTTAGAAGGACACCACCCTGGCCAGGTCTCTGGATGTTATTTTCATTGGACTTTCCATACCTTGGGTTTGCTGAGCATCTGTAAATTTATGCTCTTCATTAATTTTGAAAAGTTCTAATGTCAGCTCTTTCCAGCATCGTATTTGAAGCCATTTTCTCACTTTGTCGTGGTTGAATCTTCAAAATACCCACGTGTTGAAGCTTGATTCCTAAGCAGTAACCCTCCTGGGAGGGGGTAAAACCTTTAGGGACTGATCTCTCATAGAGGGAACTCATGTCATTGGGGATATGTTCTCCATGGGGACTTGGGGCCTAAGCCCTCTTGTCTCTCTTTGTTCCTGGGCTATGTAAGGGTGTAAGGGGTTCATCTCTTCCTCCCTGCCTTCCTCATGTGATATTCTGCCTCACCAAAAGCATCAGGCTTGAGCAACCATAAACTGAAATGTCTGAAATAGTGAGCCAAGCTCCATCTTTCCATGTCAGTTGACTTTCTGAAGTACTTCGTCCACAGAGCGCCAGCACACACCCCTTCCTTCCCAAGATGCCAGTGAAAATACGCTGTAGCGTGGGACATTGTCTCGCCCCTCCCTGACAGTATATGAAGAGATTCCCCTTTCCATTGGCTTCATTTTTTTGGATGTTTTCTTTTCAACACAGAGTCTCTCTAGCCTGTGGTGGCCTCTTCTAATTCATGACCTTCCTGTTCTGCTCCCTCAAGTGCTCAGACCACACAGGCCTGTTGTCAGCCCAGCTGTCTTTGACTTGAGGAGACCCCTGTGCCTTGCATTTCTCTGCGGTTATGGAGAACTCATATTTTGCTCTTTTGGCTGGTTTATCTGTCAATCTATATCTAAATGTATCCATTCTTATCCACTTTTTTTCAGTATCACTTCACACATGTCCTTCACTTTTTGTTAATTGTGAAGTTTTATGCTATAATTCACTTACTGAAGAGCTGGATAGGTCTTCAGTTTTGATATATTCTGCTTTTCAAAATACTCTTAGGCATAAATGTATATTATTATTATTGCTTTTTTTCCATTGGATTTGTGCTTGCAGTGGCTCTCGGCAGAGCTGTTCCGTTCCCCACCTCTCTGTGTAGTCATCTGGCAGTGCCCACTCATCCGGTTCCATCTGACTCACCCCTGGCCCTGCAGTCTCCCTGATGAGGTCACAGAGAGTTAGAGTAGCTCATTGGCGAAGCACAGCCTTCAGCTCCATCTTTCCACCTCCCTATGGGGTCACACTGGGTCACGGTGAAGCCACTGCCGCGGCCAGACTCTACCACTGCCTGGAGTCCCTATTAGAGATTATTTATTTCCTGATAAGCCTTTCATATCTGTGACATTTATTTTTCAAGGAAATTGGTTTCCTGCTTGATATCTGAGGAGGTATTTGCCAAGATTCAGTCTCACCAAAAATAATGATGCGAACGACAATGGCAGCCACCCTCTGCCAGGTGCTTTGCCTTCTTTCTCTCTAATCCTCCCTGAACTCCCGCATGGCAAATATTATCTCTGTCTTGCAGCTATACTTTATTTATACCTCACTACATTCTAGGACAGTTTATCGAAGGCTTTATGAGGATTCACACAACATACCCTAGGAGCAAAAGGTAAGGTGGAGAAAGCGTTTTTTAATAAGCTGTGCGGAAACAGAGCCTCACGGGGAGTGAAGAGTCTTGCCAGCACCCTCAGATGTGCTAAATGGCAGAATTGTGACTTGAACCTGGCTCCCTCTGGCAGCTAAGAGCTCTGACCTTTGTGCTAAGCCAGAGCTGCAGGCTGGACTGTGGAGGCAGAATTCAGCAGGCATAGGCAGTCCGAAGGTGGACCTAGGAATGCCGGGGCAGAGCCTGGTGCCACCCTAGCAGTAGTGAGCATAGCTGGCTTGTCAGGCACGGATGGGACTTGGAACAGCTGAGAGCCACTCTCAGCACTGTGACTTACTGGAACCAAGGAGCATGGTGATTCTGTGTGAAGCCACTTGCTGTGGGCAAGGCAGGCACTGGCTTCTGTGTGGTGCCTGGTGTGAACCAGCCTGGCCCTGCCTTTGCTTCAGGGAGTTCTTTGTGTAGTGGGGAGGTGGGTTTTAAGGAAAGAAGTACACATGAGTGAACTAATGAAGTGCTCCACAGGGAGAGAACTGGATATGTGCAGATCATCCTGGGACTGGTTTGGGTGGGAGCAGAGGCCAGGAGAAGACACTGCAGAAGTTTCAGTGCCAGGAGTTCTCTTAGTTGACGCCTGCTGTTTATGCTTTCATATCATCCCCTATTTGATAACTGAACCCTGTTTTTATTGGAGAAATGCAGTTGGACTTTCTTTGGACCACCAGCTCCCAAATAGTAACATAGAGATTTCTTATTAATTAGGAAAGCTTGGCCTCAGTTTAGGCTTGTCCTATTAGCTCTTAAAACTTAAATGAACTGATTTATTTTAATCTATGTTTTTGCTACGTGGTGTGTTACCTCTACTCAGTACCATGCTGCCCGCTTCCTCCTTGTCTACCTGGTGAATCTCTAAGTCCCTCTCTACTCTTTCCTGGTTCTCTCTCTGTCTTCCTGGCTCTCCCATCCCCTCTATGGCTAATTCGCGTCAACTAGTCACTGGCTCTGTCCATTGATCCAAGACTAATTTTATTAACACAGTCTCAGAGTTTCCTAGTGCCATCAAACATCCAGCCCATGTTCCCAACAGAGAAGTCCTGCTCATGAAGGTTGTTTCCTAGTCTCTGGGGTAGGAATTCACATTCCCACAGTCATGGGTCCCAGTGGTGATTCAGAGATCAGTGCAAGGCTCAAGACACCCTTGGCCCTTTCTAGAACCTTTTCTCCAGAATGTTTGGTCGGGATCTTGGCTTCCTAGAGGTTCTACTTCCAGCCATAGGAACCCACGGCTTTTGAGTGTGCCTGAACTCACATGGAGGGAGATTGAACACAGGCTTTCCTTTAGCCCCAAACCCTTGGTACTCAGCTGATGCGAGTCATGAAGCCTTTGGGGAAGGAAGTATGGACATTGGAGGTGGTTTACAGAGCAGCTCACTTCTGGATAGGGTGTCCTGTGGAGACCTGTGTCAGATGGTAATGCTAAGTTTGAGGAATCTCCATACTGATTCCCACAGAGACTCTACCCGCTTCCAATCCCACCAACAGTGTATAGCCCATCCTGTCAACCCTGGGCAGTATCTGTTTCCTTGATGACAGCCATTCTGACCGCGATGGCATGGACTCTTGGTGTATTTTTGGAATAACTGCTCTTACAGGCCACTCTGATCTTGACACCATGTCACAGCTTCTCCAGGAAGTGAACGCAGCTGGTGGTCACCCTAGATCCTTGTCCCAGATGAGGTCCTCAGGGTCGCTAAGTGGTCTTCAGTAGGACAGAGCTCCATCTAGCTATGAGGACCCTTCTTATCATTTGGACCTGAGACAAGAATGGCTCTTCTCTCCTCGCCATCCACTGCCTCACTTTGCTTCCTAGATTCACCCCGTAAATCATTTGTTCCCAGGTCTTTCTCTTAGGGTCTGCTTTGGGGAAATGCATCCCAATACTGATGCTATTTCAAAGTGGTGAAGAAGGCTTGTCTTCAGGGTTCATAAGATAAAGCACCTTTGAGTGAAGTCAATGAGTTTGAGCTTCGATTTGCTGTTCAGTACTGAAGAAACCTTTAAGAGGTGGCTAAGTACTGTGTGGTGCCCGATTACTGGTGTTTAGAAACTGCATTGGCAGGTGTAGGGCGGGAAAATAGTCTCTGGGAGAAGCCATCAAAGCCCCACTCCCACCCTGCGCTCTAATTCATCATCCATCCCTGCACAGAGGACTCAGCAGGGTGTACAGTGGCGAGACTAGACACACCTTGCTCCCAGTTTTCAGGCTTCTTCTCTCAGTCTGCTGGCTCTTTTAGGTAATTCCCAATTACTGGGTAATTCTCATTACCTCTCCTCACTGACAATGAACAGCTGTCAAGCTTGTCTTACAAAACAAAACAAACCTCCCAGCCCCGTTACTGGGGCTCAGGATCAGAGCTCTAAGGAGAAAGGAGTCACACCACTGTGTATGGCTGTGGAGACTCCTCTCTGTAGCAGTGTTCTCTCTGCTTGCTGTTCTGGGAGGTGGAGGCAGGAATGGGGAGCCGGGTGGAAGTGGGCCTTTGGGGTCTGCCTCCGAGCAGTTCCTGTCACCTTTGGGGGCGAGGAACCTCTTCACAACACGTTTTGGGATTGCTGTATTTGTGCTTTGTATTTGTGTAGTCTGTACCTGTGAAGTGATAGGGAATGGAGGGGAGCAGGGGGAGGCATGCTTTCAACACATCTTATCAATTAACTGCAATCAGATGAGAGACGGTCGGAATGAGAATCTAAATACTGGGTGGGAAGATGAGGGTTCCCTAGATGTACACATGATGTCAAGCATGCTGCATGTAGGAACCCAATAGGTACCTCTGCGTGTCTTTCTCTTTCCCTGTTCTTCATTGCTCCTTCTCTTTCTATTCCTTTTCTACTTTTAATTCCCCAGGTTGCCTGTAAAATAATACTGCAAAATAAAATTGTGCTGTAAAATATACCCATGAAATGCACCAACTAAATCTGTGTCCAGCCTCAATGTGGAGACCTGCTGATGGGGATCTTGTCCTTCCTCATTCCATTGCAGTTCAACATGGCAATGGGAAAATTAACTTCTATTTGCAAGTGTGTGTGTGTGCGTGTGTGTGTGTGTGTGTGAGTGAGTGAGTGAGTGCACACCACCATGAGTGAGCCTGTGGAAGTTAGAGGACAACTTATTGGAGTTGGCTCTCTGCTTCCACCATGTCATTCCTGGGGATTGAACACAGATCATCAGACTTGGCAGCAATCATCCTTAACTGCTGAGCCAGTTCACTCCCCACCCCAATTAAACAGAGATGCTTCACATTCTCATCTACTCATGGTCTTCAGTGTCCTCTCCAAGTCCTATGGGAATGCCCCTCAGATGTCTGAAGAATGCTCAGAAACCAACAGTCTATCATTTGAGACAGGGTCTCATGTAGCCCAGGCTGACTCTGAACTTACTATGTAGCTTAGGATGGCCTTGAACTCCCAATTCTCCTGTCTCTACCTATCAAGTACTCCATGTAGTCTATTTATTGAGCTAAAAGAACAATGAAGTTTCCTTAGTCTATCCACCTGTCACCTACAAGAAATTACAGCAATGCCTATCTCTTCTGAAATGGTTGTCTTGAGTTCAAGACGGTGATCACATCAGTAGGATATGGGCTGGGAACAGCTCCTCTTTTCTCTTGGGCAAGACACCTTTGTTGATGAAGCCTAAAAGAACAGAGTGCTTGGACATCTTTTCTGTTTTAGTGTTTGGTGGCAGCCACTTTCACTGCCAGCTCATGTTTAGCTCAGTGTTGGGTGAAACTCACAAGTCAGAGTCTGCAAAGTCAAACACTGTCAGATGCCAGACGACAGCAGCATGTTGGGAGAGGCCTGCTGTCACTCAAAGGTTCATGTTCTTTTTGGGTGAGCAGTGGCTCCCGACTCTAGCAGATTCGTTGCTATGCCGAGTGTAGGCTCGGCATTAAAAACCAGAGGCACACACGTGCAAACGCAGGCTTACAACTTTTATGTTTTAAAAAGAAACAACTGATGTTCTCGCAATGTTAGGTACACATTGCAATGGGTTCCCAGTGCAAAGCTGCAGAAACAGCCAAGGGCACTGGGACTCCTTCTGGAAGGGCGGAGAGTTAATCTGCGTGCAAGTGGTGGGCAGAGGGTGGCACTAGTTTCTGGGAGAGGCTGGTGCTTCAAGGCCCAGATACTTTGTTCCCTGATGTCATTTATGTAAATTATCATGGGTTGGGGCCTGAGGCTCAGTTCTGACTGTTCCAGACTTTTGTCATCTTACACTTTATAATTGGAGAATTTTGGTGTCTGTCTGTCTGTCTGTCTCCCTTCTTCTCTCTGTGTGTATGTGCACATAGGATCAACCGTGGGTATCATTCATCAGGAACTAACCACCTTGGTTTTATTTTTTAACTTATTATTATTGCTTTGTAATCCACAATCTTCCTGCCTTAGCCTGTGGAATGCTGGGATTGCAGGTGTGCACCACCACATCTGGTGGCAAGTGCACATGATAATTACTGTTTCAACATTGGAAAGATCACGAGATTCATGCCATACATAGGGAATATAAAGTGTCTACCCATGTCTGGCCCTTGATATGTATCTTACTGGATAAGTGGAAGCTAAGGTAACAGCATATATAGATTATTGCTCAGCCCAGAGGCAACCTTTGTCCAATATGCCTTTGCCCTCTCTTTGTAGCATGACATGTTACAAGGGGAAACATCCGTGAATCCCTGGGGTCCTGTCTCCACGCTCTTCTGGATTTCCTCAGACAGTTGTTCCAGGCAAGAAGTGCTTCCCCTGAGCAGATCTGACTTGATGAAGTTATCATTTCTCAGGGCAGAGCAAAGCTTTCCATTAAGTGCCACTCTGGGGAAAGCCACTGGCTGACACTTCTCCATCATGGGTTTGCTTCCAGTTTTCATAAATGACAGCTTCCAGAAGAGTGTCTCCTTGTAGGGCGTCTTATATAACCTCAGCTGGCAGCTGGCCTCCCAAGTGGGTCCCTGGGTTATAAAATCCAGCTGTTGCATGGAAAGAGAGAGTATAATCCTCTCCAACAACAGGCTTGTCCCTAAAGTATTAATTGTTAGACACAAATATTTGCCAAGGCTGTTAGATATGGATAGGGACTGGAAGAAGAATTCATCCATGGAGACACACGTGGGAACCCACAGAAGTGGGTCCATTCCACCTTGACCAAAGGTCAGAGAATTCAAGCCTATTTTGCTCCTTCAAGGATATGACAGGAGGTTTAACCCAGGGAGTGGCTGCCTACAGGATGTTTGGTCTAAGTCAGGGTTGTTGCATGTCCTGCCTAAGCAGCAAGCTATTTCATTCAGGAGAGAGTTGCTCAATGCTTCAGGTATTGAAGAGGTAATTGCTGTGTTCTTTGTATCATGCTAAAGCAGGTCTTTTGCCTTCTTTCCCCCACCCTTTGGACTGGGGTGTATAAGTGTATGGAAAATAAATGTGGGCCAATTCAGTATTCACTGGATTGCCCTCCCGGTTCTATTCTGTGTCTTGGTTCCTTTTACTTTGTATCCCTGCTCCTCCTGCCTACTATTTCTAATACTCACGCCCCTATCCTGGAACATGCGAACCCTGTCGAGGCTGTACCCCGACAGATGTTGCCCCGATGTGGGACCCCAACAGACGATGCCCCAACATGGGACCCCGACAGACACACAGCCTCATTCCCCTCCTGCCATTCTACTTCACCCCAGGGCTGTGTCCTTTGCTTACTGTATTGGATGAACCTTGCTGTCTCTCCAGTATTGAGCTGTGACTGTTGTGTGCAGTTCTCGCTTGCTTGGCCAGGATGTCTCAACCACCAGTTTCAGCCTGAGCTAGAAACGCTTAGTAACTGGGTTGAGTGGGGCACAGAAGAGATACACACTCAAAACAGTTAAATCCATAGCAAATCATCTCCCAACTAATCAGAATTCAACAGAAAATGCCTCAAAAGTTGCTACTAGTACTCAGCATTTTGTCTTTTTTTTTGGCGGGGGTGTGCTTCCCACTCGGTTTAGCTAAGATGGTTGCTTTCTTCGTGTCAACCTTCAAAGTAGGTAGCGGTGGGAGGATGGCTGGTGGGTGGACAGCCACTAAGGTATGGGAGCTTCACTATCATTATCCCAGCCATTGATGTTTGGCCCCTCCTAAACTGGGGCTGCTCACTCTGGGATGCCATCATCTCAGAAACAACAAGTGGTTTGTCTAGTGATAACAGACTGTGTGGGCTCAATTTTCAGTTTCAGGTTCCCTAACCTTATTACCTGTGTTTCTTCTACCGCTATGGGGTTCTGGCCCCCTGACATTCTGGACAGTGTTTTCTGGAGGTGGTTAGACCAAGTGCTGGAGAACACTCAGCAGCTGACTTGGTCTCTTCCCAGTGTCAATCAAACATGCCCAGGCAGGTTCAGACACTGCCCAAATCCCTGTGACTGACAGCCCTTGCTCTCCAGGGGATGTTTTGTGACTCTCAAGAAGGGTCAGTATTGTAGTCAGATTTTTCTTTGGTCCTCCAGATCATAGATAATGACATCGAGACTTCTTATTAACTAGGAAAGCTTGGCCTACAACTTAGGCTTGTTCCTAACTAGCTCTTATAACTTAAGTTAACCCATTTGCATTAATCTATATTTTATTACGTGTCATTACTTCTCTTCCATCTCACACCCCCTGCTTCCTCTCTGTCTTCTGTGTGCACCTCGATTCCTCCTCACCTTCCCTTCTCTCCCCCCAACCTCACCTACACCTAATGCCTAGCTATTGGCCATTCAGCTTTTTATTATGCCAATCACAGCAAATACATTTTCACACAATGTACAAATATCCCACAACACAGCATGAAGCCAGCGAGTCATGAGCTTTTAGCATGGTGATTATTATATTCTGTGCTCTGGTACGGAGCTTTCACAGTTCCTGCTCTGCTTTGGTATAGCTGGTGTGTGTGGAGAGGGAGGGCAGAAGCTGAGCAGATCACAAAGGAGTCTGGTCATCGATAACAAAACAATAATTATTTATTATGCCCCCCAGTAAAGCAGCTGAGAGTTGTGTTTTATAGCCCAACTTTGTTACTGTTTTTTCAGGTCAGAGTTTCATGTAACTCAGGCTGGCCTCGAACTTGGGATGTAGCAAATATGACTTTGAGCATCTGATCTTCTTTCTCTGCCTCCTGAGTGCTGGCATTACATGTGTGTGCCACCATGCCTGGTTTGATTTGGTGCTGAGGATCAGATCCTATGCTTGGTTCATGCTAAGCAGACACTTTGCCAACTAAGCTATTTCCTTAGGTCTTGGGCTGACATTTTGTTTCATCCTATGACAGTCTCCTGCTGAAATCCTATCTTCTGGAAGCAGAGAGGCAAAGTCTTTGGGAGGTGTGAAGTCAATGGGAACCTTGTACTAGGGTGCAGTCCAGGGGAGCCTGCTTTTTCAGGAGCCTCTGCTGTCTTGCTCCCCCCCCCCACACACACCACCCTTGTCCCAGTCACTGTCCATTCTGATTTTCAAAGAGGAAACACTGGAAGCTGCTTGGTGGTCGAAAAAGTGAATGTTGTGTCTTGGTTGATTCATAAGTTGCTTTTGGCTCTTCAGCCCTTACGATTTTTTTTATTTCAGACACTTTTTTTTATTGTTATTAAAAAAATTTTCCACCTC
>LOJH01055224.1:0-11901 GCA_001685095.1 Ellobius talpinus | reverse complement strand
GGCAGATCTCTGAGTTTGAGGCCAGCCTGGTCTACAAAGCGAGTTCCAGGACAGCCAGGGTACACATAAAAACCTTGACTTGAAAAAAAACAAAACCAGGGGCTGGAGAGATGGCTCAGAGGTTAAGAACACTGACTGTTCTTCCAAAGGTTCTGAGTTCAGCAACCACATGATGGCTCACAACCATCTGTAATGAGATCTGGTGCCCTCTTCTGGCTTGCAGGGACACATGCAAGTAGAATGCTGTATACATAATAAATAAATAAATCTTAAAAAAGAAAAAACAAAAACAAACAAACAAATAAAAACAAAACAAAAGTCTCAATGCTCTAAGAATTCCAATTTCATTTTTTTTTTGGTAAGGGTACGGGGCCCCCTACGGCCCCGGACTTCTGCCCTGGAGCAATAGACCACTTTTAAACAATCTGAGGGTGACCCTCTTCTCCCGGGCCTCTCAATGCTGTAACGTCAAGTCCAGATTCCTTCCAGTGCTGAGAAGGACCTGGGTGGTCTGTCCCTGCCTCACAGCCACACCTCCTTTCTCTGGACCACAGTCCTCCGAGTGGGTCATCGCTCCTCTACCCGCCTGCCAGGCTTTTTCCTCTACCTTTTCCCCAGGTCACTTGCCCTCACTCCCACAAATGTCCACCAGGGGGCGCTCGCACCGAGCTGGCGTCTAGTCTCGGAAAGCGTTTATCAGGCGCAGGCCTGGGATGGACAGATTTTGCGGCAGGAGGATTGCCTGCAGGAGGGGGCCTGTACCCAGCACTCCTGGCTCCTCACCTACAGCCTGAACAAGGATCGGGACGAGCACACAACAACAGCTGGAATCCCACCAGAGGAAAGTGCTGTTCCAAGCCCCCAAACCTCCTGTGAAGCCTCTGGCTTTGGAACCTTGGCCTCCTGCATACAAACAGCTGTCCCTGAGGGGAGGTGACCAGAAAGAACAGGTAGCTAGAGGCCCCAGCTCTAGGCCAGGCTGACTCAGATTATCGCGCAACCCCGGCCCCTCACCTTCTGTGCTTGCAGCTTGTAGGCGATCTGGCTGGGCCCGTCGCTGGGCTGTACCTGGTTGCGGGGCAGCTGCTCCAGCCAGGAGTTCAGGTTGTCCCTGACATTTGTGAACTGCTGGTAGATGAGCCTGGCGTCTTGTAGGGTCTTCTCCCTGCCAGAGGACAAGGTCTCATACGGGAGTGAGAGCTGACTTCCAGGGAAGGGTTGGGGGGGTACACAGAGGAGGTTGATAGTGTCTCCATCCTGAGACGGAGGAGCAGAAGGCCTGAGCGAGAGGCCGGGTAGGTCCTCTGTATCTCAGAGACACAGTGGACAGTGCCTGCCTGGAACAGGTACAGGCCCAGGAGTCAGTATGGTTTATCACCCCGTTGTGGAGGGAGGAAACAGCCTCAGAGAGGTTGTCACTAGCCCAGCGGCAGCCAGAGGTGCCTGAGCCCTCCTCCAGTCCGCTCACCTCGAATCCAGCTGGTCCCCCACGGCATGGTATCGGTCAGTGAGGACGCGCACCTGGCGCTGCTGGTGCGGCAGGTCTTGGCAGAACTCTTGGAAATTGTTCTGCAGCGCACCACAGGCGTGCTCGGCAGCTTTCAGCTGGCGGTGCAGCCCCAGCACGCAGGCCTGTTGCTGGAGCAGCTCTTTCCGCTGGTGCTGGGGGAATAAAGAGTCAGAAGGGAGCATGCGTGCTCCAGGCTCCATGGGATAGCCAGACTGCTCCTCACCTGCCCCTTCCACCAGGAATCTGCCGCTGAGCCTACCTGCAGCTCACTGACCCTCTCCTGCAGTGCCCCGGAGCCTTCAGGGATGGGGCCCTCCTGGGCCAGGGTGGCCTCAAAGCCCCGGATGACCCTGTCTGCCTCCTGGATCTGCTGCTCCAGGCCCAGAGCAGCTTTGGCTCTGCAGGGAGGAAGTGACAGTCACTAGCTCAGTCATAACCACCAACTCCCTCCAGACGCCCCCCTCCCAAGCACTCACTTCTCCCCATAGAGGCGGCACAGGCTTTGCACGTCATTATACTTATTCTTGACATTGTTGAGGACCACAGGCAGCTGTAGGGCAGCTGGGCCCACAGGCTTAGTAGACAGAAAGGCCTCACACGCCTGCTGGGCTGCCTCCTTCTCAGTTCCCAGGCTCTGAAGATGCTGTGCTGTGCCCTGGGTCAGGGGTGGAGTGGGCAGAGAATGCAGGTCAGAGATCTCTAGGTCACCTGACCCTATGCACATGAAGGCATCGTAAAAGTTGGAGGCTAGCCTGGCTATTCTAGTCCCCCAGGGGACAGTCCTAGGGTCAGACACCCTTTGTCACCTCCCATCTCTTCATCTGAAGGATGATGGCTTGGGGCAATGACATGAGGCCCTGTCTATCAGGCGCTTAGCAACAAGAACCAGGCACACCATGGCCTGTGGTTGGTACCATCACTCTACTGCTCGCCGGCTTCAGGCTGGGCAGGCAGAGCCCTGACTCAGCTCACTTGGGGCTGCTGCCCGCCGATCTTATATCACATCCATCCCATAAGGCAAATGTGTGAACTGGGCTTTTAGTGGTCTTGCCAACACCTCTGATACAGCAACTGACATCAAACCCAAAGGACCACCGGATGCGGTGTCTTACGGCTGTAATCCCAGCCCTCAGGAGGCTGACATCAAACCCAAAGGACCACCGGATGCGGTGTCTTACGGCTGTAATCCCAGCCCTCAGGAGGCTGAGGTGGGAGGGCCAAGAGCTTGAGGCCAGTCTGGGCCACAACAGAAGACTCTGTCTCAAACCAAGCAAACAAACAAAAAACCCCACAGACTTATTTTGGTGTGGCAGGGTCAATCATCAGCCTCCGACATCCCGTACCCACGTCCTCCCTTTTACGAACATCCCATCTTTGAGACCCTCCAGTGAGTACCCAGCCTCCCCCCCTCACCAATGCGAGAGCATCTATGTGCAGCACCTGACTTCATAGCCTCTGCCCTCCTCCCTCGCAGGCTGAGCTACTGCCTCCCCTCCATCCAAGCTGTGCAGCAGATAGACAAGAACAGGTTATACAACAATGTAAATGAACATGGTTCACATTTTTAAAAGCCAAACACTAAATGGCATGCTGTATTTGAACAGAAACTGGTTTGGAAGGCTGACTGGAATGCTCGGGCTTCTACCCAGGGCGCTTCCAGGGTGCTGGGTTCATGTGGTCATTCCTGACTGACACAGCATCTCCCCAAGCCTCCAGGGAGGGTTTCCGTGCCTTGCGGAGAAATCTCCCCCTACAGGATATCCCAGGCTTCCTTGATGGACCCACAACCCTCGCTAGAGAGACGTCGGTGTGTGGGGGTCTCTACTCTGGCCAGGCATGGTCACACTTTCACCCTCAGGATACCCGAAGGATCTGGGGACCACCCCGGACATGAGAAAACCGAAGCTCAGAAAAGCAACATGTCCAAGGTAACAGAGCCTGTTGTGGAAGAACCAGGATGGGAATCCTGGTTTCTGAGTCTACGGCCCCAGGAGTGTGAGCCTCAGAGCGGGACCCTTTCTCTTCCCAGGCTCTCAGTGCTGCTCATATTACCTCATAGCCGTGGATGCGGTCCTCCAGGTCTGTCAGCGGGGTAGACCGGTTCAGCGGTGTCCGAGCCCAGGTCAGCACCTGCTTCTCTGTCTTTTCCAGGTCCCCATCCAGCTGGGTCATCTGTGTCAGGAGTTTCTGAGCCTGTGGGTCAGCTGGAGCTGAGCCTGCTGGAGCTGGGGGCAGAAGTGCCAGGGAGGGTTCAGGCCTACCTCATGTCTGCCTAAAATGGGCTCTCCCTGGGTGTCTGCAGGGTATGGAGGACCTGGAGGATGGACTGGGCCTAGAGATGGAGTACCGCCTACTGCCATGGCCCTCCCATCAGGCCCCTCCCCGGCCATCCTCTGGTACCCTGCTGGCCAGGCAGTGAGGGTTCTACCACAGCGTTCTTAAGACGGCTCTTCACTGTATACAGTCTCTGCTTCAGGGTCTGCAGCTCCATGGCCAGCCTGGAATGAGGAGATGAGAGAAGTGTGTCTCTCTTCCTGGCCAGCCCTAGCTCCCACTGCCTCAGGGGAAACATGGGCCTTGGTGCCTGTGGGCATCTAGGGGTGAGCCACCTGGAGGCCTTGGCTACAGCATCAGGGTCTGGTGCTGGGATCCAGAGGCAGGCAGCGGGGGCGCTCTTGGTCTCTCCTCCGGGGCCCTGAACCACCCATGTGTACGGGTCAGCATTGTCCTTGAGTGTGTACTGCTCTCCCCGAAGCAGCTGCACCTGAGGGAGAGAGGAGAGGAGCTCGTGTGGGACCAAGGATAGATAGGAGCTGGAGAGATGGCTAGGGTCAAGATGGGTAGGTGCTGGGGACAGGCATGGGATCAGCGGCTGGAACGGGAGCTGGAGGAGGGGTGGGAGGGGTTGGGGTAAGGACAAAGACAGATCAGAGGTGGGAAAGACTGAAGGAAGAGGGGGTGGGGCTGGGTCAGGGAAGGAGCGAGAAGAGGGAGGGGCAGAGGCTGGGGTGGGTACGGAGGGCAGATCGAGCTCACACCTCTCCTGAGTCCCAGTCACAGATACTGTCCACGCGCAGAGGCTGCTGGGGTGGGGTCCTGCGCTGCGGCAGTGGGGCCACCTTCCGACTCTGCTGCTGCAGCTCCCCTACGGCCCTCTCTGTCACAGCCAGCTGCTTCTCCTCTGCCTGTGGGGGACCCAGGGAGCAGGAGCTCAGGTCAGGCTACAATGGAAGCCACCTGCCCGCTTTCTATCTCCCAAGAGGGGTGTGACCTCCATCAGGGGAGAAGTCTCAGAGTGGCTGTGGATCTATGAGGATAAAGACGCTGCCTAGTACCACACAGGCCAGAGCTCTCCCAGGCTTCTCTGGTCACATTACAGGTGGCATACTGAAGTGTAGTAAGGTCAAGGCTTCTGCTGGCACAGCCCTTCTCCTGGGGACCTTGGGGCTGAACTGGGGACCTCTTTTCTGGAGTCAGCTCCATGCCCAGGAGCAGGATGCAGATGACCCAGTGGGGCTGGGTGGGGACATCTCACCTCCAGCTGTAGCAGGAGCTCTGTGGCAGAGCCAGAGGAGTCCCCATCCACGAGGCTGTACTTGGTGTCCAGGTTGGAGTTGAGCTTTGCCAGGGTCTGGTTGACAGAGTCCGCCTCTTCCTGGAACTAAGGTCGCCCAGAGAGTCAAGGGCAGAGCCAGGGAAAACCTGCTACCCACGAACCCTGCAAAGTAGCTGGAGCCCTGACCAGGCTGAACTCACTCAAGTCTGGCTAAACCTGGGCCAGCTATGCTCAAACCAGCTTAAAACAAAAACAGGTTAAATCTCAACCAGCTAAACGAACACCAGCTACAGCTACCCAGGCACTGGAACCTTTTTAAAAGGGAGTGTCCACAAACGGGGCGTTTTTGGTTCGTTGAAAATAGCTTTTAGTGTGTCATAAGACAATCTGCTGTTTCTTTGTACTCAGGGCTCTGGTACATGCTGTCTTCTACTACTGAGCTGCGCCCCTAGCTAGTTATCTTCTTCCTCTTCCTCGTCTTCCTCTTCTTTTTTCTTGAGATAGAGTCTCAGTAAATAGCCCAGGCTAGCCTCAGTAAGTAGCACAGGCTAGCCTCAGGCTTGTCACCCCTGCTTTCTGTTCCCTGAGTGCCCTTTCTGTCACCGTCATCACACTAGACCCTGCCTGCTATTTTATTATTTTTTAAAAAACAACACAAAAAACCAGGGTTTCTTTGTGTAGCCTTGGCTGTCCTAAAACTAGTTGTATAGACCAGGCTGGTTTCAAACTCTCAGAGATCTGCCTGCCTCTGCCTCCCAAGTGCTGAGATTGAAGGTCTGCGTCACCACTGCTCAGCTACTGGTAATTTTTTGAGACAGGGTCTTACTATGTAGTCTTGGTTAGCCTCAAACTTGCTAGGGAGTCTAGGCTGTCCTGGAACTGATAGAGATCCTCCTGCCTCTGACCTCCCCAAGCACCTGCACTCATCTGCACATATTCAGACTCAGACATACATAGGACAAATAGTTTTAAAAAAGGGGGAGCTGGTGAGATGGCTCAGCGGTTGAGAGCACTGACTGCTCATCCAAAGGACCTAGGTTCAATTCTCAGCACCCGCGTGGCAGCTCACAACTGTCTGAAATCCAGTTCCAGTATATCCAACACCCTTATACAGATATACATGCAGGCAAAACACCAATGCAAAGGAAATAAAAATAAATATATACAAAAAAGGGAAAAGGAACCTAAGAGCGGGTGATACAGCTTGGTACAGGGTGTGTAGAGAGGCCCAGGTTCAATCCCTAGCACCATATTAACTAGGTGTGATGGCACATGCCTTAATGCTAGCCAGCACTTAAGAGGATCAGAAGTCCATAGTCATCCTCAGCCATAGAGTGAATCTGAAGTCAGCCTGGGTTTCATAAGATATTGTCTCAAAAACAACTATTTTAAGAATTAGAAAATAAACTCGCTAGGGGTGAAGGATGTAGTCTTGACATCATTCCCCTGCAGGGCTGCAGGCTCAACGCCATGGTTCTGTCTTTGCAGTAGGCACTGTATTCTGTGCTGCCCTAAGCCCCCTCCCTGCAGTCACCACCCTGGCCCCCAGCCACAGGCTCACCCTGCGGTAGTCTTCCACGTGCTGCAGCTGGCTCTCCTGGCAGATGCAAAGGTTCAGGAAATTCTGCCACTCCGTCTTGAGCGCCTCCTGGTGGACCTGAGGCGCAGCAGGGTGAGCGCTGGGGTCTCGCCACACCCACCGGCCCTCCATCCCGTTCGGGGGGGCTCACGGGCGGGCGGGACCTCCACACCTGAATGGGTCCGATGGCTGGGTGGCCAAGTTCCACCATGCGTTCTGCGTCATCCTCCAGCTGGTTTATATTCTGCTCCTGGGCCAGCAGTTCATGCTCCTTGAAGTGCTAGAGACGATTGAAGTGGGGACAGCCATCAGCAATAAGATAGCCCTAGACACCCCCACTGCCTGGGCCTGTCCCCACAGACCTCATACTCTCGCCTCACACCCGTGGGGTCAGGCATGAGGTCACTCCAATCCTGCTGCAGGATGCGGCCTTGCTGCTCCGCCAGGGCACTCAGCTGCCGAGTGCAGCCCTGCAGGTGTGTGTACAAGCTGCCCAGACTCTGTCGGCGCCATGAGGCCGCCTTCTGTGCTCAGGAGAGAAGGTGACAGAGGTGGTATCAGTGACCCCAGGAAGGGTCCAGGTAAGGAGGTCCCCCCAACCGCAGCACCCAGGCCTAGCCCATCCCCCAGCTCACCAGCAGGTCACGGTATTGGTTCCTGATGTTGGTTGCATCCTGCCTCAACCAAGGAGAGAAACAGGACCAGTGAGAAGCAGGGTGTAGGGTGGTGCCCCCCCTTGCATCTGAACCGCTTCCACCAACATCTCTCCCTTGAAGGCCAGCAGATCTTGCCTGGCACACCAGGCCAGACAGGGATGCACTCACAGGTCCCACCAGGGTCCGCAGCTGCTGCCCGTAAGCCTCGATCTCCCTCTGTAGGATGTTGTGCTCGGCCACCTGCTGTTCCAGCTCTGCCATCCCAGGCCCGTACTGGCCCTCACAGACCAGTTTCTGCGGAAGAGCCCAGTCCTCAGTCCCACCAGGAAGGCCTGGGTTCCTACGGCTTGGAGAACAACTCTCCACCCTGTCCCCACAGCCACTGGTACCCTCCCCACAGCAGGAGAACCAGGGTTAACCACAGAAGCAAAGAACGGACAGGCCAGGTGAGCAGCCTGGATGAATGGCAGCTCTTCCCCACAGCAGGGACATGCCATCCTCATGTGGCCATCAGGACTAAGCTCTGAGACACTGGTTCTCAGAACTCAGGTCCCACACTGTTTTTTCTGTATCCCGAAACCTCAGCAAGAGCTGCCTGGATGTGGCCAGCCGGACCCAGGACCTGCCCTTCCCCACGGTCCCTGGCTGTCATCACAATGCATCAAATGAAACCACTCAGCGTCCCGTGGCTTGGTGTGTCCACTGCCCATCCTACCCCACTCCTCCAGGCAAGAGCCTTGTGCCTTCCTGGGAGGTCCTTGCTCCTCACTGTGACCCAGCCAAGTCCTCCCAACTTTCAGTGGCTTCTGCAGGAAGCCTTCCCTTATGCTGCCTGCCCTGCTGGCTCCCCTCCTAGATTCCCGGAGCTAGCCCCAGGTTCAAATTCAAAGCCCCAGGAAACACATTCTGTCTTGCTCTCTGACGGCATTGGGTGTGGGTTTGAGATCCTCAAGAATGCGTTGATTCATGGGCGCCCCAACCTGTTTCTGCTCCAACACACGCGCCCAGTCGACCCTGGGCCCCACATCCAGCGGCAACACCATCTTCTCATACAGGGCACGGTACTCTGCACACTCCTGGGTCACCCGTTCGTGCAGCTGCTTGATGCTGCCAAGGAGTAGCCACCAGGTCAGAGCTGGGCTGGGTTCTCGGGGGACCCCCACGCTTCCATTGTGAGGCCCAGCTTACTTACTCCTTCTCAATCTCCTCAGCCTGAGGGTGCTTGAGCCGCCGAGCCTTGTCTACATCCAGGAAAAGATCTTTGAGTAGCACCTCGGCCTCCTTCAGGTTGCGGCCAGTCTCCTGCTGGTGCTCCAAAGCCTGGTTCTGCTCGCTGTTCTGCCGGTCCTGGTGTGAGACATAGAGCCACGTGCAGGGCCCAAAGCCTCACATCCATGTTTTTTGTTGACCTGCCCCTGCTGGACTGAACCCCACCCCCACTTCGGCCCTGGGACCCTGGGTGCACCAGCCCACCTTGGGGACCACCAAGCAGAGGGCTAGGGCATCTGTGTGGCAGGTGACAAGGACACCTAGGTCAGATAGCAAAGGGTCCCTCTATTTTATTCCCAAAGTAGCAAGTGTGACGTAGAAAGAAAGTCAAGCCTTCCCTGCGACTGGAGTGGGCTTCAGATGGTTGAGGGCTAGGCAGGTTGTCTGTTCCTCTTCCCAGAAGGCCTTCTGGGGACCCCCAGGCATTGACTCTGGGCCTCTGTGCCCCCCCAGTCCCTGGTCCTTACTTGTTGCAATCTCTTCTGAGTCTCCAAAATGTCCCTCTCCACCTGGTCAGCGTTGGCTTGCATGCGGGAGATGAGCAGAGCCAGCTCCTGGGTCGCAGCCCTGGAGGGTGACCAGGGATAGAGGATAGCATTATGGGAAGGCCCTCTGTGCCTGCCATGTGGAACCTCCTCTGTTCTCCCACAGGGAAGAGTCCATCGTCTGAGCTCTGAGGTGCTCAGCCCTAGACAGGGGTGAGGGTACTGTCCCCTGTCCCCTGCAGAGGATTTGGAAAGTGACAGTCCAGGGCCATGTGCTGCTACAAAGAATGCATATATACCTCAATCACTCCAAACCCTGTCCAACCACTTGCTTGCTTCCTGGGGTGGGTGGGGAGGTGGCCCAGGGAGAAAGTCAATTACCTAAGACAGCCCAGTTGGCTTCAGGAGGCACAGCTGAGCTGAGCGAAGGCAGGGAAGTAGTGGCATGTCCCCACCCCAACTTCCTGCCATTCCAGCCTCGTCTGCCCCTACCATTCATTCTTCTTGCCCAAGGGACTTCAGCAGTATGGAGACTTTAGTGACTCCCTGGAGGAACCAGTGTTGGGACAGAGAGAGGCCACGAGATGGCTGGGGTACCCTGATATCCTCCAGAGACTGAAGAGCCAGGCCTCTGACCTGCTTTGCCCTTTAGCACAGCATCAGGGAGCCTGTTGTTCGACCCTCACAGCCCCCACCCCCTGCTGCCCCAGCTTCTTCCCTAGGCCTCCTTCAGTGTCCTCCACTGAGCTCTGCAGAGCTCCTACTGTGAGCTTGCCCTCTGAGGGAGAAGAGCAGGCAGACTTGAAAAGCCATCCCCTAGGGCCTCTTGTGCATGGTACCCTGCAGGAGTCACAGTCCAGGGAACCCAGAAGTGTTAGCTGAGCTGCACCTGGACCCTCATAGGGCAGTGCCTGTGAAGACACAGCCATCTGAGAAGTCTGGGTTTGGTGCTCCTTGCTAGTACACGTTACATAGTCATGGTAGGCTTGGTCATCCTGCCTCTGCCTCCTGAGGGGCTGAATTCACAGGGATATGCTTCCACATCTGGCTTTACTTATTACTGTTATTTCTATTATTATTATTATTATTATCCTTAAAAACACAAACAACAACAAGAACCCAAAAGAACCAGGTCTTATTCTGTAGCCCAGGCTGGCCTGGAACTCACCATGCCCGGTCCCAAACACAGAGTTCTCATTGGCATTTGAAGAATTAAGGCATGAGAAACACCCAGTTCAGGCCCTTACAGTTAGCACCCAGGACATATTGTTTTATTTTTATGTGTATGGATGTTTTGCCTACATCTGTGTACCATGGGCGTGCCTGGGGCCAGTGGAGATCAGACAAGGATGCTCTGGACCTGAAGTTACAGGTGTTTATGAATGTTGGAGCTGGGACTCAAACCCAGATTGAGACAGGATCTTACTGTGTAGCCCGAGCTGTCCTGGAATTCACTATGTGGTCAGGTTAGCCTCCAACTCACAGATCCTCTTGTCTCTGTCTCCTGAGTGCTGGGATTGAAGGCGTGCACCGCTACTACCACTACCACCCGGCTAACCTGTACTGATACGAACACCTTGAAGGTAGGGACACCACTATTTCTCTTGCAGGGCATCCCCAGAGCCTAGGGCAGTCCTGGCACACCACAGGTCCTCAATAAAGAAGAGCTAAATGAGTAGGCACCTCTGAGGGGAATAAGGAGCCCTCAGGGGGGCGCGTGAATAGAGCTACAGAAGTCTGGAAGGCAAGGCCAGGAGGCTTCCGGAACTCCAGGGAGCACCCAGCCTCAGGTTGGGTCTCCCAAGAGAATGCTTCCACCGAGAACCGTGCACTCCACCCTGGGCTGGGCTCAGTGCCTCGTTGGGACAGGTCAGTCTAGTGAGAGTCTTTACCGCTGTCTTTCCTGTCCGCCCAGATGCCCAGCCTCTTGGTTGTCACCCTGATCGCTATCGAGGTAATGGGACTTCAGCCTTTCATCTTGACACCTCTACACCCCAACACCTGACTCCAGGCAGGCTGCCACCTCCTCCTACAGAGGGCTTGAGGCCAGTGAGCGGGAAGAACATGGCCAAGTCTCTTTGCAGAGAGCTGGCGATGGGAGCGTGGTGCCACCTCCTCTCACCCCCATGAAAAAGGCCTCCTGACTCTTCACAGCCAAGACCCAGGGCTGGAACCTGGGGAGAAGTGTGTTAGATGGGGGATGTAGCCCAGCCCAGAAACCCTTCTCTTGAGCTTCTTGGTCCTGCCCATCCTGGGCCCACGCTCCAGCTCCAGGACTTATCCAATCCAGTGGACCATCAGAGTGGCAAACAGGGAGCCAGACTCTGAAGTTCCCAGTCACCTTGTCCAGCACCTCTGCAAGGCCACCCTCCACCTATGCCCCCCTCGCACCCCCAACCAGCAAGAGAATGTGGGCGGCAGCAGGCTATCCATCCCTTGCTCAGCCTGGGCCGGAAGCAGGAGCCCTTGGCCTTAGGACAGCCAATGCCAGAACTGTGCTCCCAGGTAGCTGGGATACCAGGGCCCTGCACCACCCTGATCCCGGCACCGCTACCCAGGGCCCCCGCTCACCGATTGTACTTGTTGGGGGAGCCCTTAGGGGACCCCTTGGCTGGGGAGCCTTTGGGGGACCCCTTCCCCTGGGAGCCTTTGCTCAGTCCCTTGAACATGGTGGTGAAGCAGGTACTGGCTCAGGCTGGGCTCTCCTGGCAGGAGGGCGGGAAGGCAACGCGCGTCCTTGCTGGCTACTAGCCGGGCTCTGGAGAGGTGGGGCGGCGGTCGGGGATGGCAGTTTCTGGGAGGCCCCTCCCTGCAGGTGTGGTGTCTCGGCCAGGCCCGGCCCGCGC
>LOJH01055222.1:0-11901 GCA_001685095.1 Ellobius talpinus | reverse complement strand
CCCAGAGAACCTAGACAACAATGAGGACACTAAGAGAGACATACATCTATCTAACCTACATGGGAAGTATAAAAAGACAAGATCTTCTGAAGTGGGAGCATGGGAACCATGGGAGAGGGTTGAAGTGGGGAGGGGAGTGGCAGGGAGTGGAGCAAAGGAAAATGTTGAGCTCAATAAAAATCAATAAAAAAAGGTAAAAGAAGTTATATTAGGAAGATTTTAGGATATTTATATTGGTTGTGTTTACCAGTTTTACTTGGTGTTTACTTCTTTAGTGAACTACTTTTATTATACTCAATTACTCAATGCAACATATTTATTGGGAATTAGTTTTTTTTTGCTTTATATAGCTAAAGTGGGTATGGAGTCATCTTAAATCCAACAAAGAAATGATGGAGTACTCTAGGAAAATGCACTATTCATAAAAGTTTGAGAGGTAGGCAGAAGGGAAGAGAAGAAATAGAAACAGATGGAAGGGGACACCAGAAAGAAGAGTAAGAGAAGAGAGTTGAGGAAACAGAGTGGGAATCAGGGGAGAGGGAAGCTGAAAAGCGATATTGAAGGACAAGACAGAATTAACAGTAAACCAAAACCTTTGTAACAGTTTACTCAGTATCTTTTCTGTTGTAAACAGACACAGTGCCACATTGTTTTTAATACAGAATTATTTAAATATAGACTTAATAATGCTTTTAGATGAATAGTTTATTTCATGCTACTTGCTAGATCAAGGTTTCTAAATGATTTTTTACTTGAGAAATTTTATTGGACCCTGAGCTTAAGTTTATACAAAAAAGTATCCAAGTTAAAAATTTGCTGATTATAAATAACTAATAAATAAACATATTTTAGTCATATAATTTTGCTATTCACTAAACAGGAAAGAAACTGCATGCTAATGGAATGGACATGCTTATTTATTTTTATATAAAGAATTATATGTTTACTGAGTAATTGTTACTGCAAGATATAGAGCATTGTTAATATTTTTCTGAGTTTATTGACATTTGATTTATAGTCTTCAATTAAGAATATATACTTCATATAAATACATAAAACAAAATGAAAGAAATATGCTTTGGTCCATTTCAGAAATTTCTGGAAATTCTGTCTTCATCTCCAAATAAAATTCAGTTAATTACACCAAAGTCACCCACTCAGAGTGATTTTCAAAATCAATCATTCTCACATAATTCAAAATTGTATTGATTTTATCCTTATATGATGAGAAATGATTACAAGGAGGTAGTAAACATCCTGTTTTCTGATATTAAGCCACTATGTTTATAATAGGACTTTTTCAATTTGATATCAAATCCCGTATAGTGAAATTATTATGATCAATTATATCAATGTAATGTTGACATCTTTCTCATTTTGTGAACAAAGATAAATGTCACCATTTCTATTATGCAATAGTATTCTGAAAGTACAATATAAAGCAAAACAAAAGAGTTGCAAGAGATACTGCTGTTGACATATAGTGTATCAAATTATTACTAATATTTAAAAATGAGTAATATTTATTAATGACTTTAGAAAAATAAGTAGACACAGTAGTAAAGAATTAATAGGAAATGATACATAGAATATGCTAACATTTATTATATCAGTATTCCATATATAACACTGCTGTACACTTATGTCTGAATTTATTTTTGTGTGTGTGTATTTATCTATCTAATCTACTCTATGTGTACCCATTCCTCTTTTCCTAACTTACTATAGTGACTAATAAATTGGCTTGTTATTATTATTATTATTATTATTATTATTATTATTATTACAAATATGATGTCTCAAAAAGAATGAAAAAGCAGTTTCTCAAAAAGAACTCTTATGTAGTTCATTGATACTCAGAGAGGGAAGGATTCACATTAAATTCTATACACCACAGAAAAGTCAACTTCAAAAGTCTGAAAAACTAAATGTAGCCTATAAACACACATAATTTTTTTAGAATTAATCAAGACAGGTATATTCACGGTTATGGAATGTCCTAGTTGCATGGATACATGGCCTCTGGGAACTGACAGATTACTGCTCACCGAATCAGAGTACAAATAGGATAAATTTACTTCCAATCTCAATAACTGTGAGATGCTGAAATTCTAGGACTATAATCCAAGTGTTTTTAATCCTTTTCTTCAGCATGTTTTCATCTGTTTTAAGATGAAATAAATCAGATCTGGCCAAATTAATAAATCCATGTGTAATCTGAGCAAATCCTTCCCAGGTAGTCCCACAGGAAGAAGAAAAACACCAAGAGGGGAAACCAGAAAGAGGGGACTTTAAATGCTCTTCAAGGGTGGTGCCACTGATTGCAGGCTTTTTCAGGTGCAGGGTCTGAAATGGAAGGGAAGGAGTGCAGCTGGGTGGAACTTCACAACAAATGAAAAGTTTCTGGATCCCACTATTGGGTCTTATTACAGATTAAGAAACAGCTCAATAACTAATATGTATTTTCTAAATGATCTAATTTTAGAACAGTGTCTGTTTTTTGAATTCTTATAGTTCTTGATATTGTGAATTACATAAAATAATAAATTATCTTGAACTTTTATACATCCTTTTATACATTGTTTCAGAACACATTTATTATACAATGGCCTCAAGATTTCTTAATATAGTAAAAATTCTTTATCCTTGTATAGTCATCAATCTACATTATATTTTATAAAGCATACATTGTATATTGATATATATTTGCCATCTTAATTTATATAAATGTTTTATTCTAGAATGAAATTATCTCCAAGAATAGTCGTCATGATTCTGCTTCATGTCTCACTTTATTTCATAATTGTACGACAAGTTGTTTCTAAGCCTCTGAGGAGCTTATGGTTGCCGAGCTTGTAACATCACTCTCCCACAAGCCTTTTGGAAGGACAATTACTTATAGCAAGACAGCAATGTGATGTGCCTTACAAATGACCTTCACACACTTCCATCCTCAGGAGGGAAGGAGAGACAGCTTGCAGTTTTGTATTTAGTTATAATTATGTCTAACTAAGTGTTTGCAGTGGTAGTCATAGGGAAGAAACTATAGTGTCTGCCATTGCATTTCCTAATTTAGGCTCACTGGTGGAGGAAATAACCAATTTTAAAGACATAAAGAAAATAATCAAGATTTTCTATCATATGTATGGCCATGAATTTTGCTGCCTGAGAGAACTCCAGTTCTATAATTCACTCTGTTTTAAAAGTTTGCCAATTAGCATTTGTTTATAACTTTTTAAGTAGCTCTGGTTAATTGCTGAAAACTTAAATGTGCTGTGTTTTATGGTCTGCAGATAATTGCTATTTGGACACTTAAGAACTGATGACAGTGAAGGATGAGGGTGAACAATTTTTAAATAATTACCAGATATTGTGTATATTATTTGAATAATGCTATTGAGAATTAGTTACAGTAATTTTGAAATTGTTAGTAAAAAGTTCTATAATGTTTGCTAGATGAAAAAAGTTTGCTTTAACTTTAGTGTATGTTTAGATTTCTTTTTCTGTCATATGAGATTAACTATATCTACTTGCAATAAAGAAAGGCAGGAAGATAATTTTTTTACATGTGGCAAGATACAACATAAAGGATTTGAGAACAAGAATGAAGAAATTTTACATACAAATAAAATACAATTATGAGTTACCAATATGAAATTTATCATTTTGTATAAACCACAGAGAAGAAATGAGTAATTTGTCCTTATGAATCTCTCACAATGAGTTTCCTATACTTCTTACTTCTGTGCTATTCAAGCTCTTCCACATTGTATGCATAGATTTTTTCCAAAAAAATAAGTATTATCTATGTACAGAATCCTTAAATCCAGGATATTCATAATCACTTGGAATGTCTGTATAATAAACGATGTAAAATTGTCTTATAAAATACAATCTCATTAGATAAATTTTTAATAACAGAAAAGTTCAGGAATGATTTATTAAAAGTTTCAAAGACTAAGGTAATATGAAGACTTACAAATAAAAGATATTTATATACTTATTGCCAGAACTCCTCAAGTTAACTGAAGGATGGACTTTTCTGGAGAAGCTAGAGCATTGTAGCCTATCAAAAGCTAAAATCTTTTCCTGTTTTCTGTCAATCCAAATGGCAATAGAGGTATATAATCATGTCTTGCTAAAAAATATTTATTATAACTGGCACTATTCTTTACTTCTTTTCTACAAGATTTTTGTGACTTAGACATTCCCATATGATTTGTGAACTTCTTTGGGTGTTTGGTACTAGAATACAATGTTGAAAGTGATGATCTGAACTTATCATTTAACCCTAGGCCTTCTGTGAATCTATCTTTACTAGATGCTCAAACTCTGCATCTAATTTGTATCTGAAGGTATATGTTAGAGAATAACACTTCCTCAAATAGAAGAGGGTGGTGCATTACAGTTATAAAGAAATGTTCTAGGACATAAAATAAATATGCCACAGTTCATTTTTGCAATTTGACATATTTAAGGGTTATTGATGAGTATATATATGAGATTAATTAAATCCTTGAATAAGTTCAGATCCCACAGTATTTTTCATCTGGACACTTTCATGAATCTCTCTTTCTTCAAAACGTTAAGTAATATTCTAATGTGTATTAATGAAAAAAATAATGGGCAAGAAATCACACCTCCAAAGGGCAGCCTGCTAAGTGTGTAAGGAGAACTAGGGATAGTTTCTACCCTGTTAAATTAAAAATTACAAATAACTATAGCATATGTGTCAATTTTATAAGCAAGCAAACTTTTCTTGTTATTAATGATTGAAAAAAAACCTGTTGAAGGTAAAGGTAGGCTACTGTCAGAAAATATCAAAATTGCCCAGGGACTTAATTTTAGTTTTGGTACAAGTAAAATGATGCATCTTTACATTGTTATGAATTATTGTTAAAAATAACACAAAATACTATTTTCTTATAGTTGCATTGACTAAACTGCTAGAGGATTTCTGAAAATAAATGTTGTTTATTTAGGCATCCAGTTTTATAGCCTGAAATGATGCTTTCTCACTGTGGGTGCTCTCTCCTGAGAAATGCTAGGTAATTTTCAAGTGTACTGTTTTATTTTTTGATTTGTTTTTTTGAGGCAGGGTTTCTCTGTGTAACAGTCCTGTCTGTCCTTGAATTTAAAGAGATCTGCCTGCCTCTATCATCTGAGTGCTGGAATTAAAATAAGCACAACCATGGTTGATTTCATTATGTTTTTTATCATGCTTAGAGGGGAAGCTCTTGCTATTCCACAGAAGAAAGGTGGGGAACCTTCTAAACATCCTACAAAGCATAGTACAGGCATAGAACTGTCAGCATTGTCATGAACAGTTGTATGGTTACATGTTGTGCCGAAGAAATTTTTAAAAGTTATAGTCACTATGTTACCTAAGAAAGATGATTATGGTATGAAACAACTCAAAAGAAAATAAATATAGCTATTTTATTACACAAGTTGGGAATCCTAGAATACAAAACACCAAGGATAAACATTCAAGTGTGAGGCCAGCTTGGGCCATAAGAGGAGTTCAAGAGCAGCATAAAGTCTATGCTGAAATCTTTCTTGAAAAACCAAGGGCTTAGGACAGATATGCTAATGGATAGAGAGCTCTCAGCATACTAAAGGTTGAAGGGAGAGCAGTAAAAACTGATACAAATATTGCCTAAGTTTTCATTCCAGAGGATTTTATTTAAATTTATGTCCTTTGTAAATTTAAATATAATAACAGGTAAATGAATAAATAAATAAATGGATATATTAACCGTGAGCAAACACTGTACATAAATGATACATTAAAAATGAAGAGAATATTAGTCAGCCAAATGACAAGAAATGTGAAACAGTGTTTGAAAGCAATCTTCATTATACTTAGGATTCTATTTCAAACATTTCTTAACACTTGGGATTCAGTATTTCAGACACTTGAACTTTTGTACCAGAGTTTTACTCTCTCTCTCTTTCTCTCTCTCCCTCTCTCTCTTCTCTCTCCCTCTCTTTCTCCCCTCTCTCTTCTCTCTTTCTCCTCTCTGTCTTTCACTCTTCTCTTTTCTCTCTCTCCTCTCTATTCTCTCTCTCCTCTTTCTTCTCTCTCCCTCTCTCTCCTCTCTGTCTCTCTCCTCTCTGTCTCTCTCCTCTCTCTCTCTCCCTCTCTCCTCTCCCTCTCTCTCTCTTTCTCACTCACTTTCTCACTTTCTCTCCTCTTTTAAATAAACTTGCTTTTCCCACAGTGCTTCCTACAGGATTAAGACATTTTGTATAAACTTTCATCCACCTGGAACTACTCTTTTGTTCACCCTTGTTCTTTTAGAATACTTTAAATATCTCCAGCTATGAAGAGAATGCTTTCATCAGTCTTGTACCAATCTAATTTTCAAGTTATGTTTCTTCCTGTACCCACCATAGAGTCTTAATTATTTTCCATTGCTGTGATAAGGCATCATGACCCAATTTATAGAAGAAAATATTGAACTGGGTGATGTGGGATTCCCCTCTGTATGCTATGAATATGTTTTATTACCATTGGTTAATTAAGAAACAAATTTGACCAATTACTGGTCAGAATAAAGCCAGGCAGGAAATCTGAACAGAGATATATAGAATGAGTAGGACACCATGTAGTTGGAGAAAGAGAAGGATGCCGGAACCTTACTGGTAGGCCACAGCCTTGTGGTAATACACAGATTAATAGAAATGTGTTAGTTTAAGATACAAGAGGTAGATAGAAGTTTGCCTGAACTTTTGGCCAAACAGTGATGTAATTACTATAGTTTCTGTGTGATTATTTGTGTTTGGGTGGCTGGGAAATGAATGTGCAGCCTCCACTTACAATTGGGTGGTTATGTTTCAGAAGATTAGAGAACATGGTGGTGTAACAAAGGCATTGCAGCAGGAACCATGAGAATTTAGCTATTGATCCGTAAGTAGAATGAAAGAGAGAGAGACAGAGACTGAGAAAGAGACAAAGACAGAGAGAGACAGAGATGGAAATGGAGAAATAAATAAAGAGATGCAGAGAGAAACAGAGATATAGACATGAGAGAGTCCGAGAAAGAGAGAGAAAGAGAGAGAGATGGAGAGATGTTAGGGATGATGAGGGTTATTTGAAACCTCAAAACTCATCCACAATGTCACACCTTCTCAAGTAAGGCCACCTCCTTTTCATTGGTTCCATCAGCTAGAACCATGTGTTCAAATATATAAGCCTATGGGAGCATTTCTCAATCAGTCCACCACATGCAGTACAGAATGGTATTGCTAACAGTGAAGATACATACAGATTTTCTGTCACCCATGCGATTATTTCAGAAAGTGAAATTTCAATACAACAGCTTATATAAGAAATGTCCAAGGACATCACATACATCTCAATTGTAATTTATTATGATTATTTAAACATTAAAGTTTTCATTTTGATGTTTTAAAAATACTTTACTAAATACTTCATGTAGTAGAGAAGCTAGATATCTAACAAGAATTTCACTTCTTCTGGTCATTGAATCCTTAATGAAAGCTGTTGTGTACATCCCCACTCCAGTAGTGGAGGTCAGCGGATATGAGCCTGTGGAAATGACACTATCACTTGCTTGAACTTCAAAACAGTGTGCTTCCTTCTGCTATATACAGTCAGAAATGAGTTCTGATGAAGTGATTGGACCATGAGCATTCTGACCTCATAACTTTGCTTTCTATTGACAAGGTTGTACATTACTCTGACACCAGGAGATGATAGAAAGTGGAAAAGGCAGGTTCTCTTTTCTGGGACTTAATCCCTGAGGTTGGGCTCTTGAAAAATGTTTCTTATTCCCTGAAGCTCACCTTTTGGCTCCCTGTCTCTGCTTTCAAGCTGGCATTATGTGAACTGCTTTTTGCCATCATACACTTCTTAACCATGATCTTCTGTCTCCTAGAGCCCAAAACAGCAATATCATCTATCCATTACCATGAACTGAAATGACTGAAATTATTAGCCAAAACATAGACTTTCTCCTTTTTAGTTGCCTTTTTTTGCATTTTATGACAGTAATAGAAAGATGACTAGTGCAGAAGGAGTGGGATCTGAAGACAGATTCTTCTTCCTGTACAAATGGTGCTCAAAGAAAAAGGTTCTTGTTTTTTAATATTTATTTCTTTCTACTATTTAAAGCCAATTTCCAAAGTTCATAATTTGTGTGATTCAGGCAATAGAACAGTAAAGTAATCTGAAAAGACAGACTCTACAAATGGTTATTTATAGCTCATGAGCAATCAGCCAGTGTAATCAGTAGATGTGTGAAATCGACACCTCTTTACATCACACTCTAACCTCTTCATGATATTTTTGTACAAAAGAAGAATCTGTGCAAACTTAGAGCTTTAAATAGTCAGTGTAAAATATTTTTAAAGTTTATTTACTCTTTAAGGGAATGTGTGCAAGCAAAAGTTGTCCTGATTAAAATTAGTTTAAAATTATAATAAAAATTTCCAATATGGACAAGTGTTAGAATCCATATTCAGTGACTATTAACAAGGTGTGGCAGAATTCACCTTAGGAAATTTAAATTTTACTCTGCTCAGTTAAATGACCAAAATGAGAGAGATTTTCATTTTAAATAGATGACATTTGTTTTTAATTAATAAATTGTTGAGCTACAATCTGACTTTTAGAAACTCTTCAGTAATATGTATCATTAGGGAATCCTTATTTCCACAGATAATTTAGCAATCTTTTACTTAACATTAGTGCCATGAATACAGATGAAAAGGGGGTTATTCTATTTTCAATGGACAGCAAATGTTCGCTGAAAATTTTTGAATAAATGAAATTAAATTATGGGTAATGTTCCCTTTTCTGTAAAATTTAAAATATGATGTTATGCATGGTTGGAAGGCAGCATTTCCATTAAGTGACTTCTTTGAAATTGTGTTAACCAAATATGTGATAAATATATCTATAAATCAATTTCATTAGGAAGCCATTGTGACTTGGGAATAAAAAAAGGCAAAGTCAATATGGGAAAGATGAACAGTTTTGAAAAGTGTCACAGTCTGAAGAGGTAGGCAGTGTCACTGAAATGTCACTTGAATATCCTATGCTCTATGAAGCAAAGACACAAGCTTTAAAAGAAATACAAATGTCTACCTCACTATCAAGTCTAAGGTATGTTTTAATTTAAGACTGTCAGTTATTTCACTTATGTTATAGTTTGTGTTACCTACAACCAATGTTTTCTGAACAAACCAGATGAAAAAAATTACTGACACAAAATGTCATACTTCTATAATACCAATAAATAGCATAATGATCATAATTTAAACTTAATATTAGTATTGTTATTAAAGGGTAATTCAAGCTTTATTATAAGAATAAATGAATTGGAAGATGCATGATACAATAAAAATTTACCTCTATTTTTGTGGTTTCTAAAAATCATTTATGTTTCTTGAATAAATCCCCTGAGCATAAGGAAAAGTAATATAAATTTAACAGAAATAAAATGAAAAGAAAGATAGAAGCAAGGAATTCTTTATGGTTTAAACAGCTAAGTATTTTTACCTCTATTTAACTACTCTCTAGCAATAAATAAATAATAAAACCACAAATAAAAATTTAACTCCAATTAAATTATTACTCAATATGACATATATCATTAAAGAAAACCACTGTCAGAATAATGTATTACATTGAAGTTTCTCATTTTGACAAAATGCATGGACCATTGTACTAACTGAAAGTACCTTTTTTATGTATTCTGAGGTAGAATTTAGGAATCTGAATCAGTACAGTTGGAATTAAAAATCCAGGGATACTAGCTAACCAAGATCAGATTATGACCTTCTTGAAATAGCTAGATTAAAATGAAGATTGAACTCCAACTTCTGAACAACTACAGGTACTCTATGTTCTGTGGATTTAAGGCAAGATTTAGTGCATTTAAAAATAATGTCTTTTTTATTTGAATTAGAAAATCATGCAAAATATATCTTTATTATGTATGTCAAAACAGAATTGTATAACAACTTCATAGTAGAAGACATTTAACTGGATAAATACTCTGTGTACAAATAGGCATATGAAATTGTTGAGGTAAAGTAGTCTCATGTAGGCAGAACACCCTGAGAAGGTCTGCAGTGTATGACTGGAAATTCATCTTACAGCATTTCCCTCATGCTAATAATTTTTTTGAAGACAGACAGTGAGACTTGGCCAAATAAATGTTCTCTACAATTCAGTGAGAATATGGTCAGAAAATATAGACTTGGAAAGAATTTTAACCTAAAGACATGTGATTAAGCTATTTTAAGCACAGGATTTTGTGGTAAAACTCACCTAAACATTCAAACATTGGAAGTCAGGAAATCATTGGTAGTCTGGCAGTGCTAACTAAAGTAATTTACAGATAAGATGCCATCATCTAACAGAAATTTTTGAAACATTCCAATGGCTAGTGCATTTTCTGCTACTGTAACAAAATGCCTTAGGTTCACTTTGTAGAAAGTAAATAAGGTATATTTAGCTCTCACTTATAGATGGTCAGGGGAGATAGAGTGGGAAAATCCCTGGTTCTTCCACCAAGATAATGTGAGCTATTTGGGGGAATTATTTCCACAAGGCAATGCTTCCCTTTTGTTTTTCCTCATTCACAGTGTGCATGAACTTGACAGTCAAGGTAGTGGAGCATCACCATTGTCTTTTTGAAGGGAGAACAAGCCAACCCACAACTATATTGTTGCATGTGAACTTCAAGTTCACAACACAAGGAAGGACAACATGTGTGCAGAAACCTTTTGACCCTCTGCACCAGGTGGCTATGGACTGTGGAAGCTTACCACTTAGGAGACACTTAATTTTATTTTTCTGTCCTCAGCTATCTTTTGTCTTGTCTGCCGCCTGTTGAAGGGCAGACCTCAATAAAATCATTGTGATGGAATTCACTCAGATCAGAAAATAAACAAACTAGTAGCTTCAGAGAGTTACCAAGTATGACCAGATTCACTAGACCTCTTGTTTCTTAAGCATGTAAAAGCTGTAAGGACTGCTAAGAGACTCTCTCAGATAGTCAGTCACCAGCAGGAGGAGACCTAACAAAGTACCTGGAATAACCTCAGACCAACTAAGGTTATCTGGAAAGAAACTGTCAAGGAGAGTGTAAGTTGTGCATTGAGATCCAAATTTTTAACTTCTTTGAGCTGATAACTATGTTAAAAGTATGTTTTTGTCGATGCAGCTCTTTAAATATTTGCTGCTTCTGCAAGTAAAAATTCCCTCACCCATGTTCCTTTAAGTAATCCCAATAAACTCATTGGTTCACCAAGTTGGAATTTTATATTATTTAATTCTCAGCTGTTAAGGGTCGATCACGCAGCAAGGGCATGCGTGCCACTAGGATGTCTAAGGCTCCAGTCAGTCTAAGAACATCTGCTTGCCTGATGAAGACAAATATCAAAGAAACTTTGCATTGGGAAGTGAAGGGAAAGCCCTTCTGGCCAGGACATGGGCAGGGGTTTGGGTTAGAGTAGCCTTGCAGGTATAAGCATAGGATTGGATCAAAAGGCTTTCCTGCTCAGAAAGGAGCACAGGATAAAGGACTAAGATGGTTCATTAGTGTACAGACTGGCAACAGTTTGTAGAAGGAAAGAAGTACAGTGAACTCTGTGGGCTGTAGGACTAGGGAAAATTCAGAGAAACATTTCAGAAAATACATGCATACAAATCCAGAAAACAAATTTATTGGGATCTAATCTCTGCTGGGTATTAATTAGGAAATTTCTTTCTAGGAAACTAAAGATTTCTCTACCTTCTCCAACTAATCCAACACTCATTTAGCAATCCATTGACACCACATTGAAGGCATAAGTCATAAATAATCCCACATCAGTTGGGATTTAAAGGGGTATTTATTTTAAGGGTAAAACTTACAAAACACC
>LOJH01055219.1:1137-12104 GCA_001685095.1 Ellobius talpinus | reverse complement strand
TAATGATAATAATAATGATAATAATGATAATAATAATGATAATAATAATGATAATTATGATGATAATAATGATAATAATAATGATAATGATAATGATAATGATGATAATAATGATGATGATAATAATGATAATAATAAGGATAATAACGACGACGACGACGACGACAACAACAACAACAACAACAACAACAACAACAACAANTAATAATAATAATAATAATAAATGAAAAAAGAGGTATGACCTTGTTGGAGTATATGTGGTCTCAATGGAAGAAATATTTCACTCTGGAGGTGAGCTTTGAGGTCTTACATAGTTTCAAGATACTTTCCAGTGTCTTAGACCACTTCTTGTTGCCTACAAGATGAAAGAAAGACTGTCAGCTGCTTCTCTAGCACCATGTCTGGCTGAGAGCTGCCATGCCTTTCATCATGATAATATTGAGCTAAATAAACCTTTGAATTGTAAGAGAGTCACACCAATTAAATGCCTTCCTTTGTAAGAGTTTCTGGGATCATGGTGTCTCTTCTCAGAAATGGAAACCCTAAGTAAGACAGTTTGAATATTATACTGATGTTATAGTTTTCTAATCTCAGTTATTTAAGGTGTTGAGACAGGACTGCAGATTCAAAGATTACATGGGCCATATAATGTGGTCGAGTCTATTCTATTACAGCAAAGGCCCCATTTAAAAAAAGTAGCACAAAAAATAGGTTAAAAGTTCAAGGCCTGGTCTTAGGGTTTTCCTCTAACAAGCCCACACCTCCTATTAGTGCCACTCCCTTTGGGGGCCATTTTCTTTCAAACAACCACAGGCCTATAACTCAATGCTAGAGCACTTACCTAGAAGGTTTGAAGCCCTATATTCAAACAACAGGATTTGGTGTGCACTAACCCTTATGATATATCTCCTCAACATTAAAATGAACATATACATTATAAATTCTGTCTCTCTAGAGTGGTCTGACTAATATAGGAATTTTCCATCTTATATTTATTTTTTGCTTTCAGGATTGTTAAATTAATAGGAGATTAGTAGTGAGAATTATGGATCTTAATTTTTTACTCTGAGTTTAGATGTTATTTCTCCTAAGTCCTTAATCAGAACATTTTGTAAAATATGGGATTTTCAATCATGATAAATACTTTTATCATTCATATCCTGACTCTTAAAAGTGCCAAGCTCCCACCCCATTCCTTTAAAAGTGCAGGATTCAAAATCTCAACAAAATTCATTATATTTAATGCCAACTGAATTCTTGTCTGGCATATTTTAGACTTAAAATTTATGCTTTGCATAGTACTTTTTCTATTTTTTAAGGAATAAAGCAATGATCTGAGTTGGATCATTATTATGAATGTGGAGATCTTAATATTGTATTCCTCTTTTTTTTCCTTGTTAGGTTGAGCCCTGAATTACTAGCCTTTATATTATCTTGAATGCTAAGACCCATTCCTAAAGCTTGAATTCTGTAACTTTCCGTTTCACCCTAGCTGCTATTTAAGTATCCAATCCACTCCTGCTTAAGTATCCAATCCACTCCATTTTTCATCTTTTTTCAGTTATTATTTTCTGCTGCCATCATTTGAATCTAGGTATGTTTGATTAAAAACAATGGCTCTCAGTATTATATTTTGTTTTCTTCCCCTCAATTTTCTGTCAATTCTAGCTGTCTCTCTCTATTTGCCTCCCTCAATTTCATCTGCCCTCCTTCTTCCCAACTGATACCTATTGGTCTCATACCTTCCCTATCCTTACTCTGGTCCATCCATAAAATATTTCTCTTTCCCCTCCCAGGAAGCTCCATCTGTTCCCCTAGTCCCTCTCTCTATGACTAACTTCTCCAGGTCTATGATTTGTAGCTTGGTTACCATTTATTTAATGGCTATTATCCAGATAGAAACAAATACATGTCATATTTATTTTTCTTGTTCTGAGTTACTTCACTCAGGATGGTTTCTTTCTAGTTTCATCCATTTGCCTACAAATTTAATGATGTCACTTTTAAGACTTGATTAATACTCCATTATGAAAATGTATTAGTACTTTGTGAAGAGTAATAATGGGATCCTCTCCTTCATAGATGCCCACTATGTAATTTTTAACAGATGAATAAAAATCATATTTTGAATGAGTTCTGACTGGTTATTAATCAACTGTGAGAGAAAGAATACATTACTCATTAGAAAAATGAGAACTGGACAGTTTCTGTGGCAGTTGTGCTAACTGACGTCAAGCATGATATCTAGCAGTATTTTAGCTCATGATAGGGACTCACCAAATATCATAAATTGCTCTTTTGCACTATCTAAGTAGTTCTTCTTTTTCCACAGTGCATCATACAACTTAACCACAGAGATAAGCTTTCAAAAATACATTTATAGCTACCAATTTAACTTTGGGCAGGTTAATATCAACAAAAATATGATATATCATTATGGAAAAAAGAAGTACAATATTAAAATATATAATGCAAAAATAAAGTAAAAATACACATGTTCATATGATATAAACCCATGTCAGTATATTTTTATACACATAGTTGATAAGCAGATGATATAAATATTGTTAACTATTTCAGTGAACACATTTATCAGTTCATTTGGCCTGTATCACTTGAGTTTCTGGAAGAAAAAGATTACTGATGGTAGTGATATTTTGTTTGTTATTTAAGAAATAAAACTTACCTGAAAATCAGATTGCAGAGCTAGCCACACAACTTAGTCATAGTGGCCAGGCAGTGGTGGCACACACCCTTAATCCCAGTACTTGGGAGACAGAGGCAGATGGATGTCTGAGTTCAACACCATCCTGGGCTACACAAGTTTGCATCACTCTGAAAGAGAAACAGAGACAAACTCTTTCTCAAGTGGTGGCTCACACCTTTGATCCCACCACTTGGGAAGTAGAGACGTGAAGTGATATGGCTGGACAGAGAGAGGAATACAAGACTGGAGGAGACAGGCGGTCAGAATTCAGTTTGAGGATTCAAAGAGATGGCATTCAGTCTGAGGACTTGTAGAGACAGAATTCCCCATTCATTCTGAGGATTTCACAGATATAAGAACTAATAGATGACTGACTGCTCTGCTTATCTGATATTTCATCTTTCACCCACTAATATCTGCCTCTGGATTTTTATTATTAAGACCAATTAGAAATAGTGCTACAATTTATTTAATAACACATATGATTTTTAATTTAAACTTACTGATAATTGTGATAAATTTTTGCTATTGGTAAATTCATCATTTCATAAATTTTAAATATTTAATGAATGGAATTCATAATATCCAAAAAAAAATTTAACAAATTTATTTGATAATACATAATAAATTTTCTATTGAGCCTATATCAAGAAGTTGCACATGTGCTTCAGCATTGCAAATGTAATTTTTACATTTATTTTCAGTAAACGTGGATAACTATCAAATGTTTAAAGTTATAAGTATTTAAGGTCAACTTTAGCATTTTATTACTCTTATTTGCTACTTCTATGTTTATTAATTTAAAATGTTTTAAGATGAAGTACAGCATGTCAAAGGAACAATAACATGCTGAAAAATTTTAAAAAGTGGCCATATTGATTTCTTAAAGAACCGTAACTGTGTATACATCTCATCCTGAATAAAATAATGTAAATGTTTTTCTTTTGCTACCAACTTTTTAAGAGACAAAAATGGCTTAACTTTGTAAATCTAAACCATTATTTAAATAAAGTAATAAATGACTATCATTGAACTCTATAATATAAACACCAAGAATTTGAAGTTACATCAATTTACTTTATAAGAAAAATATAGTACTTTCAATATTTCTGACAAATTGAATGTTGTGTCATTAAGTGGTTATATTATTTTCTGAGTACACAATGAAATATAAGGTAAGGAATCCATTTAAAGTCACAAAATTGGACATTTATAAACTCTATCTGGACCCGAAAATACATTTTAAAACTTAGAAATTTGCCTTATTTTAGGATGTATGAGGAAAAAATTATGGGAGAAAACTAATATGAAGTATTGACTCCAGATAGGAAAGTTCCTTCACTGAGTAAAGCATGCAAACAGTTCACTTGGCACGACAAGTTATGGATGCTATCGATAATATAAAAGTGTTAACTATTGTTACACATACGGCCAGTGGCAAATAAGAACGTATTGCTCAGCTATGCATTCCTAGGTCAATTTACCCGACTGTTTCTCTCACACTCATTCTCAGACTCAGACTAAAGATGTATCAGGCATCAATGAGATGTTTAAGCAGTTAAGTTTCAAGGAAGCAAGTCAAAATGATCACCCAAATTCTCTTTATTTTTCTTGAAATTCTATTTGTGTAAGAAAATCACATGGTAACACAGAATTACAGACATGTTATTTGCTTTGTAGCAATTTAACCCTAATTGAAACACTCGCTCCTGGTGGGAAGAAGAAAGTTCAGTAATATTCAGAAAATAGATATATTCCTCCAGGCATGGAAACCTGCAATTTTTTTTACTTCATTGAGCTATACATTTTTCTCTGCTCCCCTTCCTGCTCGTCCCCTCCCCTTCATCCCTTTCCCATGGTNGTATATCTCTCTTAGGGTCCTCATTGTTGTCTAGGTTCTCTGGGGTTGTGAATTGTGGGCTGGTTTTCTTTGCTTATGTTTAAAACCCACTTATGTGTGAGTACATATGATAATTGTTCTCCTGGAAAGCTGCAATTTAAGAAAAGAAAAGTCTATGCTCAAGGTTATAAAAGCAGTAAGCAACTGCTGGGGAGATGAGATTACCTCAGTCCTGTCACACAGATAGTTTGAGCTTGCAATTTTCTTAAGACTTTGCCAGTGATGGGTGTACATTTAGATGAGGAAGAAAAAGCCCCTTATGTCTACCATGCTCCCTCTAAAAGTATCCCTTTGTGATGGTTTAGGTGAGAATTGCTCACATAGACACATGTTTTTAAATATTCTGTTCCCAGTTCATTCTGTTTAGGTTGTTTCGGTTTAGCTTTCCTGTTGTTAGTATTGTCAGGACCCATGGGTGTGGATTCATTCCACCTTGACCAAAAGTCAGAGAGTTTAGACCTATTCTTGCTCGTTCAAAGTTATGACAGGAGATTTGACACAGAGTATGGCTGCCTACAGGATGTTTGTTCAAGGGTGTGGTCACTGCATGTCCTGCCTAAACAACAAAATACTTAACTCAGGATAGAGTTACTTAATGTTTCAGGTATTGAAGAAGTAACTGCCCTGTTCTTTGTATCAGCACAAAGCAATCTTTTGCCTTCTTCCACTCCTTTTTGGATTGGGGAAATTGAACATATGGAAAATAAATATAGGCAAAGTATTCACTGTATTGCCTTCTCAGCTCTATTCTGTGTCTCTGTCTATTTCTTTTGTATCTCTCTTTTATCTGCTTAACATTTCTAACCTATATGCCCCTACTCTGGAATGCGTGAACGCATCGAGGTTGAACCCCTACATCAAGGCTGGACCCTGACATAGTATGTAACTGGAAGCTGGCATTGAGGGTTAATAACCTCACCCTACTTCCAATTTGCTTACTGCTTTCTTTTTGTCTTTGAATATGTTATCTCTCAGCTTCCTTTTTCTTCTGCCTTGCCTAATGTTTGCTGTTCTATTGCTTGGCCAAGAGGGACTACATGTCCAAATTTCTCTCTTTCCCTTAAATTGCCTTTGGTTTTTATGACAGAAACAAGAAAGTAACTAATACACCCTTAGGCCCCTAAGTAACAAGAACTCATTGTTTTAACACTGTGGTGTTTGGTAGACATTCTGCTTTCCTTTGTCATTGTTATCCAATCTATACTAACCAGATTTTGTTCCATATGCCAAGGAAAAGTCACATTGCTACAATTTGTGCCCATGGGGCCAAATCAAATGTATTCATTTCTCCTATGACTGAGAAGACTTGCAAAATTACATTTACTGTGTATGATTAGAGATTCCAGTAATACAGTACTTTTTAAATGTAACTTTATTTTATTGTAGATAAGGTTAGATTAATTAGCTCCCTAAACAGGAATATAACCAAATATTTATTATGTATTATATTTAATAAACATAATTATGATCCATGAAGATGATTTTTATCTATCCTAATAAATGAAGGACCCAGGCCCTCACCCAGGTCCTCGCTTTGACAATTCTGCAGTCATGACAGGCTGCAGGAAAGATCCTGCAGGATGTAGGCCCCTGAATCAGCAGGATGTGCTGTGCCCCTGACCTTGGCTGACTTTGCCCTACCTTACTAAAAAAAAAAAGCCACAAATAACAAGATATCCCCAATATGGTAAAGAACTAACTAGAGGCTAGCTTTTGACATGCTTTACAGATAAGGATGGAATGTAAAAACCACAGTAACCACCCAAGAGATAGTCACTTCCCTACAGCTGCCATTAACCAATTAACCAAAGACAGTACTCCTAGTTCAGAGGTACACCAATTCTGAATCTGTTCATATGTAGTCCCCTAGACTGCCCCTTTTATTACCCGTAATAAGAACCTTGCCCCACTTCTACTTAACGGTCTTTCCTACTCCAATACTGCATTGAACAGTTGAGAGACCTGGGTTCAAACTCACAAATAAAAGACTCTTTGCTCTTGCATCAAATCTGGTCTCCTGGTGGTATTTGGGGATCTAGACTCTGGGTATAACTATAAATCTACACACAAAATTATTGTACTGTTAGTGATCAAACAATTGACAGAAAATATTTTCAGATGCCCTACCCAAGAAAATGAAAAAAACCTCATACATAGCTAACCATGCACCAACCAGCACTTTCTGTATAATATATAATAAATATCTTTAAAGCAAATTCCATTACTATTATTTTTGGCTGATAAATTAAAATGAAGAGAAATAGTTTGCCCATGGTTATTCACATAGCAAATGGTAGAGAAAAGGTTGAGCGATAGATAATGTGATTATGAAAGTTGGAAAACCCACTGCAAAGATACAGTAGCTGTAATTAAAAACAGGATATTTACCTCACTTTAATTTTTTTAAAAAAATCAACAAATTCAAAGAGAATGGATGTAATTTTCACATTGTCAAGATACTTTACATTTGAGACTCCATACAATACCAGAACAAATATGTCCTGCACTAGGTAATCTTTTGTAAAACAAACAAACACTGATTTGGGGGTTGTTATAAAGAAAATCCATCAACAGACCTAAAGTGATTGCGTCTTTGTTTCTCTTTTGTATCAAATGATAGAGTTTTTTGTTGTTGTTATTTCCTGCTATATCTTTTAAAGATTAAAGGGCATGAAAGTCCCTTTTCTCATCTCTAGTTCCTGAATAAGAAATCTTCCTCCTCTTAACTTACACTGATTTCAGAACCAGTATATATTAAAGATTCTAAGAGATCTGGCCACATGCAATTAAAATTCAGTAAAAATTTAATGGGACTGCGCTGGGGGATTGAACAGCTGAAACCTCTATAATTTGTTCAGGAAGTATCAGTGATGTAATTTTTCATGAGCCGTCGCTCTTGCCAAGTGGAGCTGAAACTGCCCGTGTCTCCTATAGTCTGCCAAGTTACCTCTCACCAATATTCCTATAAATACTCAAATAAACTCAGTGGTTCACTGATCTCAATTTGGGTAGAATCACTTTTTTGCTGTCCATTGTGCCCTCTCTGTGATGAATACACATTTTTTTATGTCTCCACAAGAAAAGTCAAATAATCACCTCCCAGGCTCATGCTCAGAACACTTGTTCTGAGGTGGCTGCAGCACTGGGGGGAGATATAGTCTTCATAAATGATGGTGCCTTGCTACAGAATGTAGGAAAAGGGGGAGGATAAAGCTGAAGGCTTTTCAAAGCCTCTAGTTTGTTTTAATCCATATTGATATAAGTAGCTGCTAACGTAGGCTCCTGTCAACAGGAACTAAGTTTTTATGCCATACCTACCAGCTATTAAGGACTGAAACCAATGCAAAATAATTCCTTTGTTTATGGCAAATATTCTCTTACCACATGGCAAATATTCTCTTACCACAATGTATATGTAATTAATACTCAGAAATATAGTATATTTAGTACATATATGCATATGTGCATTAAATAATATACACATATATAATCTCTAACAAATTGTAGTATGTGGAAACATTTAAGAGTCATTTTGATAAATGTGATACCATATAAAAGACTACAAAGTTAGAGTTGATTTGTAACTAACCTTTTTCTTGCTTATCAAATGCATCCCAGTACAAATAATGGCAGTTATAATAGTAAGCTAAAAGCTACAAGTTAACATAAAAATGATAGCAATAGTTAGCATCATACTAAGTATCATGCATGTATTATTATATATGATCATGTTTGTTTAATGTGCTTTTTAGTAATAAGAAAATTGTTTCTAGGAATGAAATATAAGAATATGATATTCAGCTATCATATTCTTAACAAACTCTGGAAATCTAAACTGGAGAAGCTATACAATGACACATAATTGTTTCATTGGATTAGTCAAATATTGTTTATTATCTGATATAAGAAGGTGTTTTCTTGAGGAAAAATATTTTTCTTCCATATTCTTTTCCTTTTTATTCCACTAGCAATGTAACGTAAAACTGTTTCTTGTGTTTTGTTAAATTTCCCATTTATGTGTGTGTGTATATGTATAGTGTATATATGTGTGTGTGTATAACTCTCTCGAAAAATATGTCATCTTTATATATCTTGTGTGTTAAAAGTATTAAAAGGAATGAGTTCATACATCACTCATGGAGAGATTGTTATTATGGTCCCGTGATGGCCACAGTCACAGTCACAGACACATTTGTGCCCCATGATTAACATCTCATCACAGATTCTCATAAAGGCTCTCATGGGGAACATTTTCTTTTCAATTATTTTGTCTACTACCATTGCTCTTATTAATGTTGGGGTCTTAATAATACTAGATTAGAGGTTCAGAGGGTAAATAAAACTATTTTTCAAACATTCGTGCTGCGGGTTATTGACAACACTAAGGAATTTTCTTATTAACTGTCTGCTACTGAAGTAGTTTTCAGATCTGCACTAAGAATGCCAAGTATTAGCAGTGGTGGGTGGTGCTCTTTAGCTTTGCTTGAGTTGCTTCTGCTGCCATTTAGCTTTCCCTTTTCTTTTTCAAGTACTGTGTTGATGTTGCTGGAATGGATAAAAGAGAATCTACACCAGTACAAGTGCCTTTGTTAAGCCTTCTGATCTTGTCTCTTCTCCTGGAGTTTCCCATATTAGCATAACTGCTTTGACTCTGTTTTGTCTATTGAATCTCTCTTTCTTCCTAAAGTTCAAGATCAGGAGCAGATGCCCATGCACCCACTCCTTTCAGAGGCAGCTCTTAGCCACCTTGTTTCTCTGTGGCTTTTGTTGTGCTCCTCTGCTCAGGAAGTCTGGCTTCACAGAGCCTCATTTGGTGGTTAATTGTACTCTCAGATCCTCTAAGAAGGCTGACACACCTGCTCTCCACTTCAGAATCTCTTTTGATTTCTCTAGAAAAACCTAACTTTGATTATGTGAGCATCTTCTGTAACTGTGGTACGTGCATGGAAAGCAACATAAACCTTCCATTATAATGGTTTTGCCTGAAAAGGAGGCTGTTTTGAGGCATGTGTGTAAAGACAACAAGAAAAAAAAAGAAGTGGAAGGTTTTGTCTCTTTGTAATCCAGAGACAAGATTTGAGTCACTTAATGTTTAACAGGCTGTGAGCAGCTGTGTGTTGAGCTATTAACCTGCAGACACATTTTTTTTCAAACAATGATATACTATTACATACTGTTTTCTAAGTAACCATTTGTTGCTACGAGGCAGTTTTACAAAAAGAAAACCAAAATACAACCCCATTTCTAAACAAATACTCTTCAGAGGGACAAACAAAAGAGGAAATAACCATCAACTAATTATTCTTGAGCTCCAGGTTTTACCTATGAAGCAGAACATATTGCAGGCCTGGAACAATGTTGAGTGATCATTTCATAACTTGCAAGGAAAATTTAAAATGAACTGACTGTGCCCATTTTTATCCTAATTGTTCATATCCGTGTTCTTTCATCTTTTTCCATTTTTCAGATATGTAACAGATATTAAGTTTAGGCCAAAGATTTTGTTTTATTTTCCTCCATTAAAGTATGTGTGTGTATGTGTGTGTGTATGTGTGTGTGTGTGTTCATTCATGTGGAGGCCAGAGATCAATCTTGGCTGTCATTCATCATGTGCCATCCATATTCTTGTACGAGACAGTGGCTTTTCCTGGCCTGATGCTCATCCAATAAGCTAATGACCTCCCAGCCAGCTTCAGGTTCCAACTTTCAAGTAAGCCACTATACCAGGATTATTTTATTTTGTGTTTGTGTGTGCATGTGTGTGTGTTCATGTGGGTTTGGACATACATGTTGTTGTGTCCAGATTATGACCTCCAGAGAGACCCCCAGAAACCAGAGAAGTTCAGACTACAACAAGCATGGTTTATTGTTATTGTAAGAGTAATACGAGCTAGCTAGCATGGAACTCATCACCAGCACTCACTAGTCCTAGAGAGGTAGGGAGAAGTTAAGAGTACCTCTGAGGGTTAGCTTTTTGAAGGGAAAATCTGCAAGCCCTTCAGGGCCGTGAAGGTGGTTTAGCACGGGTGCAAGTCTTTGCTCTTTCCCATCCTGTTATGTCAACTTGTTCTTTGTTTTCAGATCAAGATGACCCTGCCCCATCTTTATCAGTCTCTTCCAGGTGGCTGGGCATCCTTGTTCTTTGGAATTTCCTAAGTGGCAGTGGTGGGAGGGCAATATTTTTTCTGGAAACATGAAGCTAGCCTGGACTTTTTGATTTTAAAATGCTCTGCTAGGAAATTCCTCCTCATTCCTTTGAGAATAAGGGATGAGGGTCTTACAAATGTGTTTGTAGAGACCCAAAGTTAATGTATGTATCTTCCTTGATAATTCCCTACTTCATTTATAGTAGTATTTGTA
>LOJH01055218.1:1508-11902 GCA_001685095.1 Ellobius talpinus | reverse complement strand
ACTGCAGAGAGAGAGAGGGAGGAAGACGAGAAGGGAAGTAAGGGAAGCAGGAAAATGGGAGGGGGGGAGGAGGTGGTAATTTTTAATGAATAAATAAATAAATAATTAAATAATAATGAAAGCTATTGTGAACTCTGGCATGCCATATGTGAGATCTCCACCCTTCCTGCTACACAACAGCAGCTTTGTGCATTCAGAACTCTACCTCTCTGTCTTCTCCTCCCTTACCTTTAATAGATAGCCACTCACCATTTACTCTGTTTCTGGTTTTGATTTTATTTATTTTTTTAGTTGTAACATCTAAATGTGATTGTGCAGCATTTTCCTCTGGTTTGTTCAATTCATTTAGAATAATGCCCTCCAGGTTCAAACTGGGCTCTGTGAAGTGAGGTGAGTACATTAGTCCCTCAATTCAAACTTTTTATGATTAAAATATGTATTCAAATGTGATATAGCAAACTTTTATTGTGTACAGAAAATTAAAAACATAAAAGACCAAGGAACAAAACACAAAGTTAACTATCCTGAATATACTAACCCAAAAGCTGCCAGGAGAAATATACTAACCCAAAAGCTGCCAGGAGAAATATACTAACCCAAAAGCTGATAGGAGAAAAAAAAAAGAAAGAAAACAGCTCAATGAAGCCTGCAATGATGTCAGGTAAAACACATGAAATAAGCATAAGTTCTTATGATCAAGAAAATAATAGAGGGAATTGGGCTGAAAAGAAAGAAAATGATAACTTTTTTTAAAAAAGAACTAAGAATGAACATGAATTAAAATGCAGTAATTAAAAAGTTAAACTCAATACATGGGCTTAACGTATTCAAGAAGTGAAGAGAAATAACAAATAGGAAAATATTTCTGAAACTTCTGAAGTTACGAAACAGAACAGTGTAGAGAAGAAACTAAGTTAGAAAATTAGTTTATTAAGACACACGGAAGTTTGAAAAGAAATCAGAAATTGTAAGAATGGTTTGTTCCTGCAGGAAATTGGAGACAAAAACAGTGAACTAAGCATAAATGTTTAAAGATGAAATGGTTGAGGTTTTTTTCAGAATTGATGATTAGAAAGAAATCCAGAGTATAATGACACAGAGTTTGGAGATGCCATGGAAAATTCAAAAGTTTGTGTCATAACTTTTAATTTTAGCTTAAGAAATGAGTTCAGAAAGGAGAGGAAAACTAAGACAAGTAAAAATAAGAAAGATAAATTGACAATTAGAAGAATTCTACCTATAAAGATATTGTATATAATCTTTGAAAGTTCAAATACATTTGGGTAGTAAGATGGCTCAACAAGTAAAAGTTCTCAACACCAAGGATGCTGATTTAGGTCCTCAGGACTCACAAGGTTGAAGAAGAGGATAGACTTCTACAAGTAACACTCTGACTTCCACACTTACACACACACACACACTTACACAAACATGCACACACACAATTTTAAACTTTTTAATGTTTTTTTTTATTTTCTTGTTTTTACATCCTAATCAAAGCTTTTCCCCCTCATTTCTTCCCAGTAACTGCCCATATTCTCCCTTGCCTCATTCACTCCTTTTACACTAACGTAGAGACTTAAAGACCTAGTAGAGGGTGAAAAGTGTGGACAGACAAGACAGTCAATGTCTTATCAGCATCATGCTCATCACATATGTTTAATATTGTGAAGGAAAAAACATTAAAATGTTTTAAAAATTTAAGGAAATAAGAAATTGTGAAGTGAAGGAAAATTGAGCTTGACAAAGGACCCATATTAACAAATTTAAAAGTAAAATTTTAGGAGGAAAAAAGCCTACTCAGAAAGATGACATAAGAGACAAAAAATGATAAGCAAGAAAGTATAAAATATGTATATAAATTAGATACAAAAAACTTATATAAATAGAAACATTAACACCAATATAATTCCATGAATGGAACTGCCTATTTTGGAGAGTATAATGGTCCAACAGTACTGTATTATTTAGGAAGAACAACAATAACAACTTTATGGATTGATAATTTCTGTACAATTGTTATGGTATCTTGAATAACTATTTAAAGAAAATAAAAAATACTTGAAAAAAGGCAGAAAATATAGTAGGAAATGTTATTAGTTCAGAAGGCAGAAAATTAAAGCTGGCAATTTATAGTTTCCCAGTTTTGAGAGAACTTATCTTTCTGTTACTAATTACTAATTTAATTTTCACTGAATACAAATAGAAAGAATACAACCTTAAAGAATACAACTGGATTCCAATAATTTCAATTCATTTTTAATTCACTGAGCTTTACTTATGACCCCATATATGGTATATCTGGGGATTTGCTCAATAGTAAATTGCAAAGATTGGAGACTCTGTTTTTTCTAGGTCCAGTGTCCTGTAAGGATTAACTCAATCCCATTGTTCAATACAGTATTGATTTTCATTTTCATTCTTACAAATTTTGTGTATATTTCTGATTATTATTTTTGATGAAAGTAAGGTTGTTAAAGTGTCTCATTCAAATTTATCATGTTTTCTTTCGTGTATTTTCTACTCTTGATTTTCCTTATTTATCTTCTTTGTGGCTTAACACTTTTGTAATTACATACTATCTCTCTGTGTCTCTAGTCTTCTTCTTTGAGCTATAATATAGTTTATTTGATCCTAATACATTCATTATGCCTTCTTTCATTCAATGTATATTACAATTATTCTTATCCTTTTATTTCAATCTATTTATTCTACTTATATCATTTGAAGTGAATTTTTTGTTAGTGGCATACACAAGGGTCATGTTTTTAAGCAACTGCTAATTTCCATTAACTAGCATATAGATCATTTACGTCTAATATTATTCTTCTTTCATTAAGGCTAAATCAAATATTTTGACTTTTTGTTGGTTTTTACTTTAATATTTTCTTTTCTTTTCCTGATATCCTGTCAGTTATACATTTTCAAATTTCTATTTTTACTAATCTATAGTGAATAGGAAATTAATCTTAGCCTTCAGGAAAAGGTCATTCTGTTTTCTAAATGATCTGATTGTAGAGATTTAACTAAGGTTGACTCCTATGCCACTTCCAATTTTTGCTAATTGTGTATCCTGCGTATCTGTAAAAAGCACATAAAAATGCCAACTTCATAAGTTTCTTAGGACTAATGAGGTATCATTCATAATGCTAGTGCACCACAAAATAGGTGATGGCGAAAGAGTAGCTCTCACTTTTTCTTCTACCTTTACCAGAATGGAAGCAGATTTGCAAAAGCATTCTTTATTTTCAAAACATGAAATTCAAAAATGTATCATAGTATCATGAATATATATTATATAATATAAAAACTTGTCTGGGCTGACCCATTGAAGAGCAAGGAAGAATTGTCATTGTGTGTAAAATTCTAAAGAATCATTGTTCTTGTAAAGGATTTTACAAATCACTCAAACAAATTGTGCCAACCAGCCACAGAATTTTAACCTTCAAAAATTAATACTAATTAATTTTTCTGCTATATAATATGAAGTGGCCATCATTGGGTTATACCAATGGAATGGAGACTAATGCAGAATTGCTTTAGCAAAGGCCTAGTGTAAAGAGACTTATCAGTGAACAGATCAGGGCTAAAGCTGCCCAGATACTCATGGACATGGCTGGATAGGGTAGGGAGAAAGGTCTCAAAACCTCTTACAGAAAAATAAAATAACATTGCAAAATATCAAGTTCTACAGGGATTGACAATTTCATCAATGATGCCAGAAAATAGTGCCTTCCACTAAATTAGTTACCCTTTATTAAACTTTTAATGCTTACTATTTTTCCAAAAACAGTACAGGAGATGCAAACTCAGGTTATGGAAAGTATCTACCTTATATGACCAATGTAGCTGCATCAGGGTTAAAAAATTAATACTTTATTCCCCCAAACACAGTAACTCTATTGAAACTCTTATTTTTTTATACCCCCAACATACATAATTTAGGAAGTGTAAGGTAATCAACAACCTTACCAACAGTGAACTCTGAGAACTGCAATAACTAACCTGGAAGGATATGCCCTTTAATGCAATTGTGTAATGAATATCATGGCAGTAACCAATCATTTTCTGATTAGATTTGGGTCTACTTCAAAAGATGCAACTTGTATTAGTACTGTTAACTGGGCCGCAAGCCCATGGCTGACTAGGTAGTAATGCTGCATGGGAGAAACAACTACCATTACTTGGCTAATTGCACATAGTAAAACACTGTTCTTAAATGCTTATCTTTATACATAGATTAGTGCAGCTCTCAGGCCTCAACAGAGAAATATTAGGGATGACAAATAATACTGAAACATAACTGGTCAGAGTGCAGGGAATAAGATATTGTGGGGTGCTCAGCTCTACACGGGACAGCCATATGACATCCTTTCCTCTGAAGACTTAGGAGTCATGTCAAGAGACAGGTCAGAAAGACTGAGACAGGTTGCAAAAGAATGATGCAAAACATTGTTTTTAGGACATGACAGAGCTGTTACACACGTGTACTACCAAAGGCCATGGTTAAATGAACAAAATCAGCACTAAATAAAGTCACTAAAAATTCTAGTGTGAATAGAGTAAAGCCCCATGAAGTCCTACCCACAGCTATGGAACTATTGGGAAGGAGTCACTTTTTTTCCAGGATATTTGACTCCCCACACATATTAGACAAACGAACTCACTGTGGTTTTCAAAAGGGGGGAATGTGAAGTGAGGGTAGTTTATTGGAATATTTAGAGGAGAGAGAGTAGATTGGATTTGATTTGTAAAATGTAGACATATATGAACTTATCAAACAATAAATTAAATTAATGTTAGCTACCCTTGGCCTCCTGTCATTAGAAGAGAATCTAGAAGATAGAACATATAATAGCTTTTTTTCTTATTTATCTTATTTCTATACCTGTAATCTAGAGACCTGAGAGCTAAGAATTTTATCAAGCTTTCCTGGTTGTTTTAGAAACAATTTACTGGCACCAACATATCATCATGATGAGACAGATAGAGTCAGTGTTTCCTTTAAGGCTTAGAGAGGAAAGGCACTCAGGTCAAAGTGATGAGGATTATAATGAGGATTATAAGCACCAAAGCTGGTCATCAGTTAATAAGGAATGTAAAGAAAAGGGTAAAATACAAGATTACCTAAGAAACACCCCAAATGTTTTCTTTTTTCTTCTTCTTTTTTTATTATATATATTTTTATTTTTCCATTCAAAAATTTTCACTTCCTCCCCTCCTCCCATCCCCTCCCACTCCTCCACTCCCCCTCCTCCCTCCCCCTCCAGTCTTAAGAGATGGTAGGAAACCCTGCCCTGTGGGAAGTCCAAGGCCCTCCCCCCTACATCCAGGCCCAGGAAGGTGTGCATCCAAATAGACTAGGGTCCCAAAAAGCCAGTACATGCAGTACAAACAAGTCCCAGTGTCATTATCAATGGCTTCTCAGTCAGCCCCCACATTCAGAGAATCCCGTTTGAACACATGCTCTTTCAGTCCGAGTCCAGCTGGATTTAGTGAGTTCCCATTAGATCAGGCACACTGTTTTCTGAAGTTTCTATTAGTTCTACAACCAGGAACATAGTGTGTGTTGTTGTTGGTGTTGGTGGTTTACCATAACTGCTAGAAGCTTATTATATGAGCACAAATACGATATTGAAACAGGAGCCTTAAAGTAGCAATAAAAAGGACCAAAAAACTAAAGCCCACTTTAACATAATCAATTCTTCATTGCTTAAATGATTAAAAAAACCATACATCATATTTTAAAATTAGAATAAATTCTAATCACTTGCCCAGCCTTAATACAAGGGGAGGTGCTTAGTCTTACTACAACTTTATGTGCCTTGTTTTGTTGATACCCAAGGGAGACCTGCCCCTCTCTGAACAGAAAGGGAGGAGGTGTGGATTGGGGTGGGGCAGAGGGGAAATAGGGGCATGGAATGGGAAGAAAGGAGGGAACGGAAACTGTGATCTGGTTGTTAAAATAAACTTAGAAAAAAAGAATCACTTCTCTATAGCAAAGTATTTTGACATAATCAAAATTTTCATTTTTCTATATTGTATTTGAAGAGGAAATGTAATTTCATTCTAAAGCAGTGTATAGCTCTTCAGAAACTGCGGACAATAAAGGTGATAATTAGAGAATTCTTGCAAGTAGTCTCGCCTACAAACAAAAACAAGACAAGGGCTTTTTAAGAAACTTTTTTTGGCCCATAACCCTCTCATCTAGCTCATGCTGGGTTGCCATTTATATAACAGAGTCGTGGGAGTCTTAAATGCTGTGGTAGGCATGTCCTGCCAGCTGTTTGTAGGATTGTATAGGTCAGCCAGCCCAGGGGTTTAACGTTAGTACTCTCAAGCCCATTATGGTTCCACTGAAGGGTGTAAATTCAATCTTCGATCACTGTTCTATAACAAATTGCCACGTTGGGCTTTTGCTGAAATAGTTCCCCTGTTCTAACTTGAGCTATTCGTGCACAATAGCTGCATTTCTTAAGGTCAACAACTTCTGTGTGGACATTAGGGTTCAAGTTGAAAGATTTAGAATGTGGGAAATTTTCCAGCAGAGATACGGTTCTTGGAAGCTGAGTCAAATGCTATAAATGACCATCTTTAGAGACCAAATGACTTTCGTTGGGCAAACATTAAGAAATTAATTTGGAAGGAATCTTATCCAGGCTATTGATTAGTAGGGGACCCAGGGTGGGAGACTTCCTGCCTTAGGTTTCAATGGCATGCTTTGTTTTATGCCTGTTTTATGACTTCACTGTTCTTAGAAAACAAGTATCAAAACCATTCCCTCAACCTACTTATAAAATGGAAGAACGTTAACGCTAACTTAATTGTAAGAACTTCCTTTCCTATAATCAGACCTCACAGCTTGAAGCCCCGTGTTTTTAATTAAGCTAACTGGATAGGTAACAGGAATTTGGGAGTAAAAGAATCCCTGGTTACGAATAACCCAAAAGTTAGTTTATGAGGCTTTAGGTTTCTTTTTAGAATATTTAGTGGCCCACTCTTGCCTGCTGAAGCTACTCATATTACGTTTTGCTTAACTGACATGTAAACCACTTGACTTTGCTGTGGCCTGCTAGCAGACAGGGAGGAAAGGATTTGTGGGCAGAGTATTCAGCTTAAAGGGAAAGTTCAAAGCTGCTTGCCTTAAGGCACCCTCCAAGTGTGGAAAGCACAGGTCAATCATCAACACTTGGTTTTAATTTGACTTTAATCAAAGGATAAGGACAGCTCAGTTGGAATCTGGAATCTACTGCTGTATAGACTCTTTAATAAGTGATGCAAGCACATTAGCTTCAAAGCTACAAGTTTCCTCCTGCCTTCTGTGAGTTGGCAAAATCTAGCAGCTAGCTCGCTTTGTGGAGAATGTAGATATAAGCTGATCCAACCTGGTTTACACTTCACTTCTCACAGGTAATTCTCATTTAGATTTCAGGACTTTTTGTTTCAATATTTCTACATTGTCCACATTTTAAACTACCTTGGCTACAGTTGTAGCTTAGTGTAAAAAAATCGCTCTCTGTTCCACCAGTCAGCTCTCAAATAAGAGCGTGGAGACTTATTATTAATTATAAAAGCTTGGCCTTAGCTTAGGCTTGTTTTTAACTAGCTCTTACAGCTTAAATTAACCCATTTCTATTAGTCTATGTTCTGTCGCGTACCACCCATCCTGCTTCTTCTGTGACTCATGGCGTCTCTGCCTTTCTTCTTGCCAGACTCCTATCTGTCCCTGCAGCTCCCACCTAGCCATTTCCTGTCTAGCTGTTGGCCAGTCAGCTCTTTATTAAACCAATCACAGCAAATACACATTCACATGGTATTCAAATATCCCACCACGGCTTAGCTTCCATCTTCTTTTACCTGAGGACTGTAATGGTGCTCTCACAGTGTTGTCTTCTTCAGTCCAAGTCTTTCTTCATCTGCCTTAGCTCTTCCTGCCATCACATGTAAGATCAGAACACCTCCATACTCCAGAGGTACTTCCTAAAGGACAGTGTTGGTATGAAACTCCAATGTCCAAGAATTGCATCCTATAATATTCTCACAATACCTGCAGTGAAAAATCCCAAAGTCTAGCCAAACATAGCTAGATACCCTCATTTTCCTTGATGAGTAGCTTTCCACAATATGTACTCTTCATGAACATTTTACAGAATGCAATTTTGGGCCCATTGTAGGTTAGGAAATCATTCTGAGGTATATACAGTGCATATATATGCAAGCAAAACACTCATACACATAAAATAAGACAATGAAATAAAAATGGTTAAATGATCAAAATTTAGAATAATTGAAAACTTAGATTTTAAAACAATCTAGTTGAAAGACCACCGCCAGACACTGTATCCACAATATTGTTTTTATGACTTGTACTATCAGGTAAATTCTAGGAATGGAATTTAATTTAGTGTTTCTAAAAGAATATTTTAACAAAAGAACTTAAAGGTTCATCGGCCATTTTCTGGGTCTTAGAATGGGCATGTTTTTCCCATACCTGTAACTTTCCTGTATAATTCTTCCATACTAGAAAACTGAACAGAACCTTGAGAATCCCACACAACAGTAGTAACCTCCTTACAAGGATGTCTAGGAAATTCTGTTCTGTCAGGCAGTTGATCCAACAATTTCCTTTTTTCTCCTTTACTGTTCTAAGCCCTCCACTGCTGTAGTGTTTGCAATGTTGTATTATAACTACTCCATCTGTATCTTTCCTCCCCACTAGAGACTGAGAGTTAGCTACTCAAGGCTGACAGCTCTGCCATTCACGTCTGTAGCTCTATAGCAAGTGATCAATGGCACCACTGAATAAATGAATAAACAAGGAAAATATGTTCATGGTTTTAAGTTCATGAAACCTAGTCTGGAAATAAATATCTAATTATAGTATAATTGCCATATTCAAAGTAAGTTTTAAATACTTTATGTTTACCTCTCAATCATTCCACGTTATACTCATCAGTACTATAATTATGTATTATGTAGTATTTAGTATGCATCTGTTTCCACATCCTAAAATCAGTTGATATCAGGTTACTTCTATAATGCCTCCTGTTCTAGCTTGCTGCCTGTTGGTGTAATAAAATATTCAGACTAAAAAGCAACATAGAGAGGAAAGGGTTTATTTCATTGTATACTTTACAGTCCTATACCCATTGAAAAAGGCAGAAACTCAAGGAAGGAATCTGAAGTCAGAGACTTAAGCAGAGCCTGTGGAAGAATGTTCTTACTGGTTTGACCCCTACGGCTTGCTCACCTTGTTTCCTTATAAGACAGGACCAAATGCCCAGGGACGGCACTGTATACAGTAGCCTGGGCCTGCCCACATCAATCATTGGTCAAGAAAATATACCACAGACATGCTCAAAGGCCAGTCTAATAGAGGCAATTCCTCAACTGAAATTTCCTCTTCCCATTTGATTCTAGTTTATGTCAACTTGGCAAAAAACTACCTAGAACATCTCTCATCAGGAAGCATGCTACCCTGCACACAGGAGAATAACTGAAACTACTCTACCAACTGAGTTATCTAGGAATAGTCAGTTGCTTGATTTTTTTGGTATTAATAGACTGAAAATAAAGCTTGCTACGTATGTGATAAGTGTCCTTATTGATCACTGATTATAACTAGACATAGCCCTAAGGATTATTTTAATTATTGATATGAAATGCTTTTCTTAAGGCAAAGAATAAGAACCTACTGATATTTTTATTTCAGAGTTTAGTACTAGGGTGTATCATGCACAGTTTCCTCTTAGCGTCCTTAATTTCTGTATCTATGGCTCAACTACCTCGAAATAGAAAATATAGGAAGGTAAATTGTGTCATTATTGTCTGAGCAAACTATTATAGCAAGTATCTGTGCAGTATCTGGGTGCTATAGCTAATTCAGAGAGAATTTAAAGTCAGCTGTAGGATGTGTACAGATTACCTGCAAACACTGTGCAATTCTACATGTGCTGACTGAGAAGTCAAACTTCTATAGCCACAAGGGTCCTAGAGCAAGTTGCCTAGCTGCCAAAGAATGGTAATATATACTCTAGCATGCAGAGTAAGAGTGATCAGATCATTTACTCCTGATTATTGACAGTTTTCTAAATACTTTCGGGAGTTAAGACCATATTCATTCACACCAATCTACCTAATACATATCTCATAAATTTTTAATCATGTTGGTACTTTAATTTTCCTTCAGACACGGTCTCTCTGTATAGGGCTGGGTGGTCTGGAACGTACTATATAGACAGGCTTGTCTCAAAATTATAGAGGTATGTCTGCCTCTGCCTATCGAATGCTGAAATTAACTTCATTTTTTCTTTTTTGGGGGGGGATTTTCAAGGCAGGGGTTCTCTGTAGTTTTTGGTGCCTGTCCTGGAACTAGCTCTTGTAGACCAGGCTGG
>LOJH01055216.1:0-10183 GCA_001685095.1 Ellobius talpinus | reverse complement strand
TTTCACTTTGAACTTTATGGTTCAATTTAGACTTCAAAGCAGGCTGGACGGAACATGAAAGACTTAATCAAGAATCAGATGCCACAGGGTCTGGGTATTAGTACGAGTGAGTGCTGCCTGTCCTGACTGTGAGAGTAAAATTGCTCACTGTCCGTGTATGCTCCTGCCTTCTATATATTTCCCCTGTAGAGCGGCAACAAGGGCCCAGTATAGGAAAAGTCCATCTGCTCTAGAGGACAGACACCCTGGCTAGGGTGGCGGCCTAACTTACAAGTGCCTGGGGTCAAGGACAAGGCAAAGGGACCACCTCCAGAGAGGCAGGTTCTTAAGCCAAGTTAAGGGAGGAAGAACACGTTTCCGCTTTCTGTACATCTCCTTCCCAGAGTCCCTGACCCCTAGGGAACGTCTGTTTTGGCAGCAGCCATGCTGTTTGCTTGGGTCTGTTCACTTTTCTCAGTCCCAGCTCGGAAAGGGGCAATTCATCTTTTTTTCTTTTCTTTTTTCTTGTCTCTTCCTTTTGGATGCTGACCAGAACCCAAGTATATCTTACACTTTGGGCTTCCTTCCTCATTTTCTGAAGTCTCCTCCCAGCCATGCGATGGGACTCCACATACCTGTAACTCAAATGAGGGGGTTTTTGTTTTTGTTTTTACCCCTTCATTTTTCTCCCTCTAGGCAGCTTCTGAGATTTATAGCTTGCCTGCCTTGGGATTTTTCTTAGAAACGCTAATAAAATTGTCCTCAGGGTTCCATTTCAGTCTGTTCCTAAATCCGTTTTACTAATGAAATCAGGAACGCCAAGGCAGGACTCCCTGTATCAAATACTAATCACATTCTGTGGGTGAGAGGGTCCATGTTTTGGAGGTAAGAGTGTTTTTAAAGGTCTTGTCGGTTCCACTTGCTTGTTTAGCAGATGGGTAAACAGAAACAGAAACAGAGGGAAAAAGACCTTCCGAGCTACAATTCATAACTATCAGTAAAGAGGAAGGCCAGCCCCTCAGGCTGAAGGGATGCTGCTGGGCTCTGGGAATCCCCAGTCTTCCTGCGAGTGTGGACTAAGGGAAAGGGGACCTCTCAGCTTCTGCTGCAGGGGCTTCTCCTGGCCACCAGCCCCCAGGCTGTCTCTCCTCTTTGTCCCCAGGCGTGAGCCACTCATCTCCCTCCAGATTATTCACCAACAGCTGCCTTTCTCCTCATCCTTTGTTCTCTCTTTCGTATCCAACGGAGAGAAGCTAGGGTTCAAATGGTAACATTTGAATTCTGCTCATGAAAAATTCTATCACAAGTGTATTTGCCTGTTTGATCTCTGGCTTCTCCCACACATTTGCCCTTTGGAGTCAGAGCACCACAGGCTTCATTTCCTTGGAGCAGATTGCCATTTCAATGGGAAAGAAATGTCTGTAGCTTTCCAACTGAGTTCAGCTGTGCTGGACATGGCAGAGCTCCAACCAGGGCTGCTGCAGAATCCCTTTGAATCAGATGGGAAGGAGCCTTCTCCCTGCTTGGCAGAACTGAGCCTGGGAAATGCCCTACCTGGGATTTCAGATCCCAGCCAAATCCTCTATGAAATGTGTTATCGCGGTGAGACACTTGCACTTCTGTAGATGGTTTCCCTATATAAAATGGGCATAATAATTAGTGATTCTCTTTAAAAAGGTAAAAAGGACAAAGGTTGGCCAGTCATTCAACAGTTGTCTGCTGAGCTCCTCCTCTGTGTGCAGTTTGCCCCAGTGAGGAAAATGAACCAGAAACAGGGTCACAAAGGAAGGTTAATTTGCAAGGGTCACAAGTCACAAAGAAGGGAGTTGACCACATGGGATAACATCAAGTAGGTGAAAGGGTTATGTAATTTGTTGTCCAGAACAAGATATCATTTGAAGTGAAAATGGATATTGTTAATTGTGCGGGGTAGTAGTGAACAAGGATTTCTTAGGCAAGGAGGAATGGGGATTCCCCCCCAACCCATCTTTACTGGGAAAGGGAAGGTGGGGGAAAGAAGATGGGTCTGAAATCTGTCCCAGGAGAGTGATGACTGCTAGGTGAAATGGTGATGGACCGAGACCCAGGGAAGAAGCATCTGAGGAACCCTCTGAGGCAGACCTAAGGGAAGTCCTCTGTGAAGGGAGACCTGGGGAGGCATTGGCTTTCAGGGCTGGGAGTGGATCATTGCTTTGTCTCTAAGCCTAAAGAAATGTGGATGTTGCCTAGCTGGTTTGAAAAGGGGGAATTACAAGAGCAGATTTGCACTGAAAAGAACCAGTCCCCCTGTTTCCTGTACAGGACTAACACTGAGCAAGCAGTACGAGTCGAGTCAGCCTTCGCCTTGTAAGGAAGCTTTGTAAAGAATGCCCAGAGCCTTGTACTGATTACTTAATTGTTTGAAGATGGACCCGAACCAGTGTGCTATAGCAGACATGCACACCAGAGGAAGCTTCTTGTGGGGAGGAATTCTTGCAAGGCCATGGAGAAGCTCGGATGTGAAACAGTAGAACAGGGGTCTCAGTTTCTAAGCTGGAACAAACTTTGGATCCCTGGGGGGGAGGGTTATTTAAAATGGGGGTTTCTGGACACCCAACTCAGTCGGTCTTGGTGGGACCCAACAATCTGCATTTCTGTTTCCTATGTGGTAGGGTGAGGACCATACTTGGAAATTTACTGCCCTAGAGAATATGTTGGTGGATCATCTAGAGTGGGGGTGAAAGATGACTCAAGGCCTCTTAAAGTTTTCTGAATTTTGCAAGTGAATACACAGGTCGAACCACGCAGTGACTTTTAGTAGACAACTCACGGTCAGAACAGACAGATCATGAATTCAGTGCTGGAAGTATAGAGGAGATGATCACATGGACGTCTGAGGATCACTAAAGCCAGGGACATAAGAATGGGATCGCCCAGTCCCTTCTCTGACTCTTCCTGTCATTTTCAAGGCCGTGTCCCTCTTTTCAGTCCTTCATGCCACCCTAAGAAACCTTGAGGTTGCTTCCTCTCTGGTTGTCTTTAACATACTTTACTTTTAGTTATAACGCCCTCAGACCTGAGCAAGCAGATGTCTTTGTCTTCTCCAAAAGCACAGGTCAGAGCTACGGCTTAGTGTTGGCATGACTGTTGGCTAGAGTGACATTTTCTGCTACATCTATGGTCCTGTAGATGACTTACCCCAACTTACCCCACTAGGTATCTAGGCTTATCTCAAAGCATTACACTTCAATGTATTTGACAGCTTTGACCTTGCGCGGAATACATTAAAGAATATAGATGATGGAACTCCACAGAGATGGTTGTTGGGTGCCCAGTGGGTTAAGTAGGAAGACGGTAGCTGTTAAAACAGTGGTGAAATCTCAGGAAATGGGAGAAACACTCCTTGGTATTTAGTTAGACATCACAGCTGTTCCGGAGTTTCTACCTGTGCTAGCAACAGCGCGCCATCTAGTGGATAGAAGTGATTTAAAAAAACTCATGCACACTAAACTCAGATGTTTAAACAATGCTCTGGGAGGTCTTGTTGTTGTTGTCTGCTTATTTGTTGCTGTTGTTGCTGTTAATTTAAAATACAAGCACAATTCTTTATTTGTAGAAAAGATAGACTCTTTGGGGGAGAGTGGGTGGTGACATTCGTCGAAAAGAATGCTCAGTGTTTGAACAGAGCAGTCAAGTTACTGTAATCATGCAGGGATTATGAAAAGGACAGATGTCCTCCATAAGGAAGCTGGGATCTCCACCCATCGCTAGCCTTATAGAAAAACAAGAGCAGGTGTACAGCTGGGTTTCTCAGACACTGCTTTGTGTTTGGAGCTGACTGGCCAGGGAGGAAGTTGTTACTCTCTAGCTGCATGACTTCCTACCCCTGCTTGGTAAGGAATCCAGCCCCTCTCTCCGTTGCTCCTCTATTCCAGGGCCTTTATGCTGTCTAGCTCTGGCTCTTCCAAGGTGGTGTAACCGCCTGGCAGAGGCTGCAGGAGGGAGGGAGGAGCATGAGAGTGTGTGATCTCTATTTCTCTGTTTTGGATTTGTGTTGCTGGGACTGAGGGACAAGCCGTCTTCTGCCTCTTTCGGCTGGAGTCTTTACTGATTTTGACATGACCGTCCTAGGCAGGCGCAACACACTGTATGAGAGTAAAGCAGAGCAGTCGTCCATGTTGAGGATGGAGACAGCGTGTTGAGGGGGAAGATCTGAAGAAAGAGAAAAAGAGAAGACTTTTTATTGTCTTTTAGACAAGTCAATGAGTTGGGGAGGGAAGGATAAGGCAGGGGGGACTGTGATGCGCACAGCAAATGCCTGGTGAAAGAGATGGTGGTTGCTGGTTGACTTCATGAGTTTGCTAGCACAGCTGTCCTGTTGCGTTGGTGTTTTCCCAGGCTGTCAGGGGCGTTTTCACATGCTGGTACACTGGAAGCAACTTCCTCAATGACATTCTGTTGGCTTGCTGCTATGGAAAGGACAGTCCAATAGCCCCCTCCATGTTTGATGCTTGTCAAGAGCCTTTGGCAAGAAATAATCAACATGATCTGGCATGGCCTTTACTCTTCACAGTCAAAATGGGGTAGAAAATGGCTGGGTTTTGTTTGGTTTGTTTTTGTTGTTGTTTTTGTTTTTTAACTTTGATAGAAAATGTCAGCTATGACTGCGCTCCACAGTTCATATGACTGGTTTTATGTGGTTCTGTGACTATTTCTGTTTGCGGCATCCCCCCACACACCCGCCCCCATCCTCAATTTACCTTTTGCCTAATTTTTATGACTGATTTTCCCTTGGAAGATTTGGGTATTTTAGGATGCTTAAGAGCTTTCCTACAATGTAAGGAGGGGAGGATAAAATTCCCAGTTCCCTCCTCTTCCCTCTCCCCGTGCCTGTGGCCCTCTATCTAGGACAGTTGGACTGGGCACACTAGAGACAGAGTCAATGCACAGGGCAGCGAGAACAACGGTCTTGCAAGGTTTCTAAGAACAAATGAATGCTCCAGGCTTGAAGGGGCCATTTATTTCTGCTTTATGAGATTGCCTCACACAAGGAAGTATCCAGCTTCACAACAGGGTTTAGAAATCCTGACTCCAAAGTAAACAAGGCTCAAGAGGGCTCCTGAAGCAATGTGTCTGTCTCATGGATCTTTTCCCATCATCCTGTCTCTCACTCCCATTCCTCCTCCCTCTGCAAGACCACCTGCAGGAATCGGAAACCCTCCTCTCCCGAGTAGATCATGGATCTTGGAACTTTGTTTCTCCAAAGTAAGGCCACGAAGCTAAAAATATTGCTCCCTACTGTCTTGGAGCCAGCTGGCCATAAGCAAATTCTCTGACTGCAGTTGTGTGATAATAGATCACAAAACACCATTTCCAATGTGGTCCTCTCCACACCTGGGAGGGAGGGGACACATGCCTGGTTTAGAGGGACCAAGAAGAATCCATAGAGACAGGCCACTCTGGCTTTCCCCACTTGCTCTGTTGCCGTTGTATTTTCTTTCCGTCCAGTCATACTTCACCGTGACACCCAATGATACAAATGGGCAGTCTGTTCTGGGTCAATGCGCCATTAACCCTAAGGTTCCTGTGTGTCACCCGAGACTATGATCAAGTCAGTTTGTCACAGTCTTTTCTTGTTATCCGTCTTTTAGTGTGGGGGTGTTGTTCACAGTTCTTTTTAACAGGCAGGAGTGAGATCTTTCCTCTTCCCACCCTCCCTGCGCTCAGAGAAGTGGGAAATACCTCATGAATAGGAGTAAAGGACATATCCACAGGAAGCTGGTAGGAGAAAGCAGGCAGAGCACGGAGCGTCAATCCCCACCCATGCATGTCCCCTAAGGATGGATACGCTGTTCTTTCTAGAGTGTAAGGTGTGTTCAGTGTAGCTTTGCCCTGAACATTTTAAAGTAGTTAAGAGCTGTGTGTCCATGATTATCCTTTGTGGAACGTAAGATTTTTTTAGTCTGCTGTGGGAAAAAAAAATAATGAAAGAAACTCATTTTATTTTATTGAGGAAAGCACAAGTCTTCTGAAAATGTGTGTGAGATACTTAAGTAGACTCCATGAAATCCCATGTTCCTTCATCTTGCGGGAATGCAAAATGTACCCAGGCCACCAGAAACGCTGGTCAACATTTGTGGCTTTGAATTTCAGACACGGAAGATGGTTGCTTAATGCCTGCTGCTAAGACCAGAGAGCCGGGGAAACAGCTGTGGGCTTCCCGGAGGAGGGGAATGAGGAATTCAGAGTAGCATAGCACCCCCCCGAGCTTTGTGATGTCTTCTCTTTTTAGAAATGTATCTTCCATGGACAGACATCTAAAGCTCCAGTCAAAGGCAATTTTTCCTCTCACTGTGCTGTTGATCCCGGGCAGGAAGAGTATCATCACCAATCAGGTCAGCAGGACACAGAGAGTATGTTTCTCATATTAGTATACATTGGCTTTGGTTCACTAGCTGTGTGCAATCACCCTGTTCTGTGACAGATGGAAGTTTCTGGAAAAGGATTGGCCACCTCCAGGCACCTGCTGCCCACCCTCTCTTGGATCAAGGCTGGAAATGGTGGTAGCTGTTTGTAGCAGTTGGTGTAAGGTGGTCCTGGCTTCCCTCAAGTTGGCTCCAGAACTCAACAGTACCTTCCAAGCTTCTGAAAATAAATAAAGTTGGTTCTTTTATTCTCAGGGGCCTATGAAAATAGCAATGCTCCCTCCCCAAGTCCCTCGTCCAGATGCGAGGGGAGCATCCTGCTTTTAATGTCCGTGGAAGCTGTGTTATGTGTTCCTGTTTGGTTCCCCAGTGGCAAATAATAACACTAACAGTATTAATAATAAAATTCACATGTCAGTACAGAGCCTCTGCTTTCTGTCTGCGTTGAGATTTCTTTACCTTCTTGGGAGCTAGTGTTTGTTTAGGGCAGGCTGTTAGCTCCTGACTGGGGGAACTACCCTAGCCTTCCACCTCCCACGCAGTCTCCCTTCTGTCCTCCCACGATGAAAAAAACACCATATTCATCCCTGCTCTTTAGAATTGTTTGAGAACACAGGTGTGTTTTTATGTCTTAACAGAGTAAGCATCTCCATTGCAAAAGGCAAAAGGGACATGGCTAGGTGGGAGGCAGGAAAAGAGAAGGCTGAAAACAGCCTGCTTTCTCCCCCTTAGTTCAGCAATCTCACAGAAATATCAACAAACCCTGTTCTCTGTCCTTGCTCAGGGTATCGTCACATCTCCCAAAGGTCAACTGTTGTCTCTCTCTGTTCAGTGTCGTGTAGTCCTGGCCACATGCTCTGTGTAGGAGAGAGGCCTGTGGATTTATTCTCCTTGAGACGGGCATTATGTTCTGGGCCTTAGAAGGCAAGTTAAACAGTGCCCGTTCTTATTAAACTCAAAATTTCTCCACTATTAGAGTAACAGTGTTGCAGGGCACTGTGAAAAGCAGATTCTTTTCCAAACGACAATGTTGCTTGTTATTCCTTTTGTCCCCAGAGGTTGCCCAATAATGCATCCTGCCCACTGGGGAGAGCCTTGTTAATAAAGTCATACCCTTTCTATATTGAAAGACCTGACTTTAGGCCACAAGAGTCCTAATCTCTGACTTCTTCCAGAAAGAGACCAAATGAATGGGCAATCTTTNTTTTTGCCTTTTGTTGCTGTTGTTATTGTTGCTGCCAGTGCTGAGGTAATGGAAGTCCGGTTTCACACATGCTGGTCCCACTCCTTTCACCTTCTCTATCGGTAAGTCATATTAGAGCCTGATGGAAGGGAGATGATGTTTGGGAGGACTCATCTCATGAAAACAATTACTTCCCGTGCTTTTTCTCATGTGGACACGGGCTTAGGACCGGCTCTGTCCAGTACTGTTGTGGGTTCTAAACTGCCTGATCCCTCACCACCCCTTGGTTACCTGCTAACAACAGTCTCCTGCCTTGAAGTTGCTGACTATCAGAAGAGGCAAATGTCTGAGTCGTAAGTGGAAGATTTTTTAAAAATCTTCCACTTACGATGTGACGATACCCCGAGCAAGGACAGAGAACAGGGTTTGTTGATATTTCTCCGGGGCTGCATTTCCCAAGACATTATTAGCAAAGCTATTTGGCTGACATTTTCTATGTGATAACAAGAAAAAGAGAAGGGGACAAAACTCTTCTTGCAGATTTCTCCCCCCAGGGCTGGCCAGTGGGTGAGGAGACCTCACTTACAAAATGCCTGTAGGTTGATTTTTCTAAGGGTAGGGCGTAGAAAGGGCAAAAGAAGCCCAAGGTGAAGATCAGCGCCACGTCAGACACTGCGAAAGAGGAAGGTCTCTTTGGGACTCAACGCGAGCAGCAGCATAAGTGTCACACCTGAATACCTGCTGGCCTTGACGACCAAAGCCTGCTGTGCTGGAGGAAAGCAAGCTGCCACAAAATGCCACGTCAGGGTTGCTGTCCGCAGCTGCCAGTTCTCCAGTTCTTCAGTATCGCCCTGTTCTTGAAGATTTGGGGGAAGAACACACTAGAGGGTTGAAGAGAAGGGAAGGAGGAGGGGCACGTCCACGGCACTACTGAGAATGGTTCCTGTTCCTTGAGTGACTTGAGTCAGCTATGTGGGATTACTCAATATAGCACTTACTACACAGTGGGAATCAGCAAATGCTGCAAGCCAGGGCCTTTTAATTGTTTATTCCTCCCCTCCGGGGCTGGGTTTACCAGCATACCACACCAAGCTGTAGACTGTGGTACCGGTAAGAGCCTGGAGCTACATTTTATCTGAGGAGTTCCAATCACCAAAGGGGACTGAGACAGGAGACCAAGACATGATGCAGTTCTGCTGCTTGTAAAGAAAAGGGATGTGAGCACAGCTGTGAGTGTTGGAAAAACAAAGCCCCCTTCTCGACTGCAAGCCAAATAACTTGCTGCCCACTATGTGGCTGGGTTGTATCCCCCTTGAAAAACCTGTGGAAGTCCTAGCTACACATTCCTAAGAACATGACCGTATTTGGGAGGACAATTTTAAAGAAGCAATAAAGTTAAAATGAAGTCATTTGGCTAGAATCCAACATGACTAGTGTCCTTACAACAGTAGAACTTGGGTGTAGAGACAGAGAAAGAAACATGAAAAATGAGAAGAAAGTACATGTAGGGAGAAGACATGATGCCATGGGATGCCAAAGCTGTCCAGCCACCACCAGAGACAAGAAAAGACAAGGGAAGGTTTTTCCCTGGAGATATCAGAGAGAGTCCTTCCAATGCTGGAAAATCTCACATCTAATACCTTCAGATAAACTTACCTCTGTTGTTTTAAATTATTGTATGATACTTGTAATAGCACAGTATGAAACTAATACAGCTTAAAAATCTAATTATAATATTAAGTTCTGTTTACCAGCCATTTATAATGTGCATGGTATGTGCCAAACACTTTACTAATGTTTTCAGAATTGATCCTCAAAGAAGTCTTTCCAAAAGGATATTCCTGTTGGGAAAGAGGGGCCTGGGACATCTCAAAATTAGCATGGGTGAACTGCTGGTAGGTTTCACAAGGCAGATCTCAAAGAACTGGGTTCTAGCAGGAGACAGGCCATTCCATTGTACCCATCAGTTGCTCAATTTGCATTAAAACTGGAAATGTAACTTTTGGACTGAGGGGCCCTACTGTTGACAGTGATGATCAGGACCAACCAAACCAACCGGATACACTAACAATGTGCGATTGATTCAAGGTGTTTTAACCGTCATTCACCGAGAGGGCTTCAGGGAGGGAACTGGCTAAAGATCCAGCTGGTTGTCCCAACTATCTCAGGGTGAGTACTTCCAGCTAAATCCTTTAGCAAGAATACAATGTCAGGGATACAAAACAGAGCCTCCCTGGGAAGGGAAAGCATTCTAATTTGCCAATCAGAGGGCTTGTTAAATGGAAGCTGGGCTGTTAGGGGAGTCTGATGCAGACTGGTATACCATGGATAAGCCAACAATTATGATGTTTGAGGCTGGAGATCTGAAGTTTTCACAGGCCAACAAAAACTGGGACACCTGCTTTGAGCTTCGTAGCCCACTGTCTTTGGCCTTGTAACTCCTTCTTGTCTTTCAGCTACAAAGCCCAGACTTCAAGCTTAAGATTAAATTTGAAAGATTCAGACCAATGTCAAGCAGGTGATTAGGACACCAGAAATAAAGTGATAGTTTTAGTGGCTCATAGTGAAAGACCCTCAAGTCAGGATCTTCAAGGGTGAGAGATCCCCTTCCCCAATA
>LOJH01055215.1:0-11903 GCA_001685095.1 Ellobius talpinus | reverse complement strand
ATTAAAAATGGGGCACTGAACTGAACAGAGAATTCTCAACAGAAGAAGTTTAAAAGGCCAAAAGACACTTAAGGTCATGCTCAACCTCCTTAGTGGTCAGGGAAATACAAATTAAGAGGCTCTTCTTCTGAACAATTAAATGGGGTTTAAGAGCAGTGGGTGGCACACTCAGTGATAGCATGGAACCAAAAGCTTCCCACAGTAGTGGTAGTAAATGTGACTCTCATTGTTACCTCTTCCATGAATCTAGGCTCTCAGGGAACCAAGCAGTGTGGAACAAGCTGCCAAAGCTAAAAGATCATAACCATGATGCTTACCAGTTAAAGACTCATGCAGATTATAGATACTCAATGAAGAGAGAATCAGACAGGAAAAAAATCCCTAAACACTGTGTTTTAAAAGGTACAAAGGTTTGGGAGAAGAAAAAACAAAGGATAAAAGCATTCATAAAACAGAAATCAGTAGTTTTAAAATACTAAAGTCCTTAAAGGGAGTAAAGTAATATAAAACAACAATAACAAAAATGAAATGCAAAGATGGGAAGTGCACAGAGAGTCTGGATCCTGTATGTTATTTTGTTGTCTTTGAATTTTCTGTCTTCTAAGAGACACTAGATTGTGAACACTTCTAGATTAAAACATCCTATACTTTTTAAAAATATCTTGACTTCAAAACTTAAGTCAAAAGGTGTGGTGCTTTTGGGGAAAGATTATGCTTTTATTTCCACAGAAAACGAGAAGCTGTGGATTTCTTCCAAGCTAAAGGAAATCAGGTTAGATCAGGAAAGACCCCTGAAATCCTGGGTACAAACATTAAAAAAATAAACCTGGAAGAACTACAAGACACATAATGAATATTTTACCTGCTCAAATATAAAACAAAATCTCATCTTTTACTGACGCATGCACACCACACATTCCATACTTACAATGTATGTTACCTATAAAAGTTTACGTTTTCAGAACAAGGGAACCAAACATGAATGGAAATGGATGGCCCAGGTGATCCAGGATCTCAAAATGCCTCTATTACAGTCTCCTCAGAATTTTGTATCTGTTCCAACCTCACAGACTACTCCAGTTGGGACTTCATTATTATCCCAGTTTTTTCAAGGTTCCCTGCCCCCCCAAAAAACCAGCACCAAAGACAATAGAAAGTACTCTAGAGAACAATTCCCACATTCCCAAAATATTGGTTATGGATATTTGTTATCATTTAAGGGACTTTAGTTACAAGTGTTATTAGTTGTGATTAGAAAAAAATGAACAAAGGAGATTAGATTTAGGGATCTTGTTCTGAAAAAAAGTGATATAGAAATGATAGAACAAAAGTGTAGATTATTGAATCTAGTTTTAAACCATAAAGGCAACCACTAGTCTTAAATATTTTACATTGGTATAAATTTTGGTTTATTGATGAAAATTTAAAGTTATCTTTGCTATGCTAGATGTATGTTTCTATTCTTTTTGGGAATATTGCTCTTATGAGGCACATTTAAATATGTAACATATAATTGAAAAATTATATATTAATTACAGATTAATAGTCATCTATAATAGTCAAACTTATGGATATACGGTCTTCAAAGACCTTTAGAATGTGGCATTTAATTTGTTTAATAACCTAAGGCTTTTCATGACAGTGAGATGCATCTATTCCTGGCAACACCAATTTACTTCAAAAGATGATGATGAATAGTGAAGAAATTCCATGTGGAGATTGTTTTCTTTATGGCAAAAGCTAGCCATTTGGGCAAAGAAGTTGCCCTTGCCTCAATTTCTGACAGTATATTGTTCAAACTGGACTAGAAAAACACAAAAAAGGTAACTGGCAAATTTTGCCAAGACAAGGTAGGACAATCCTTCAAAATTCCCTACTTCTCAAAAATGTCTTTCATATATACCAGGTCTGTAGGCTAAAGTCAGATGTCACTGTGTTACAGAAGAACTTTGGGTGACTGTCCAAGCAGTCAGATGTCCATGCCAGGAGATAACATTACATCCTTCTAGAAGCTTTGTTGGCATTAAAAAAACTAAATAATTAAACTTGAAGTTTTCCTTAGTTATGACAAAAGGTAAATTAGGTATAAAACTTTAGACTCATGAAGATAAGATAAATAATAGAATATTTTATCTAATTTTGTCAAATATATATGGATTGGATATTATAACTGCAATTCTTGATAACTGTTTTTGTTATAAAATGTTTTATTATATTAAAATTAAAACCTTCCCTTTTAATTAGACAAAAGTGAGAAATGCTGTGGAATAATTCCTTTGTATTCTATGAAGATTTGCCACCTTGGTTGATTTGAAAAAGAAGCTAACTGGCCAATAGCTGGAGAGGGTAAGGTTAGGCAGGAGAATCAGACTAAGAACACCGAGAAGAAGAACAGAGTTGGAGGAGTTGAGAGAGATTCAGAAAGAAACAAGGTGACCATCCCTTGTTGAAAGAAGGTACTGCTACAACATGGCAGATGGTAGATAAGAATTATGGGTTAATTTAAAATGTAAGAGTTAGTAAGAAGCCTGAACTATCAGTTGAGCATTTATAACTAATACTAAGCCCCTTTGTGGTTATTTGGAAACTGGTGGGTGGAAAAGAAGAGTCTGCCTACACTGGTCCCTCACTAGGGCTCCTCTTAGATACTCTGTTGTTGCACTGTGTGTGGAAATCCTGTAGCTTTAGGTCTGAAGAACCAGTCCATACATGTGCTCTAGTAGATCACAGATGCAGTGGATGTTGGGGTTGGCCAGCTCATAACCTTGGTTTTGGGCCTGGGTAGTTTCAGGGTTGGTCAGCCCACCATCTTCATCACCAAAGTGAGCTCTCCAACATTGCCTAGGCTAGTTCACTCCTTGCAGCAATGAACAAGGGACAGGGCCAATTCTCCTGCTTTCATGTCCTCAGAGTTGGCTTTCCCACACCTACACCATCAGGGTCAGCTCGAATGTGCTGCCCAGAAAAGGTGCAGGGGCCACTTTCTTAAGTGCTACAACTGGTGAGGGGGTGAGGGGTAAGGACAGCTCTCAGCATGATGACCTTGGGGCCAGTTCTCCTACCCATCGCAGTGGGTGAGGGGTAGGATGGGGAAGTCCATCTCCCCCCTCACCCACCCTGCCATTTGGCGCTTGAAGGGTCAGGTCAGATCTCCCAAGCTCACATTCTCAGGACGGTTTATCACACCCCTGTCAATAGGATCAACTCTGCTGTGCTGCCAAGCCAAGGTACAGGGCCCACTTTCCCTAGTACTACAGCTGTTAAGGGAGGTCAGCTCCCTCACCCACCACAGTTGGCAGGGTCAAGGGGGGAGGATATCTTTCCCTCACCCTCACCATATTATGCCTTTTAATATGTGCATAATAACAACTCACTAAGGTATTGTATTTTCTCAATGTCCAACTATATCAAAGTAGAGTGACGCTTTATATTTACATTATGTTTTGCACTTTTATAAATAATATCTTGGTGTAGGAGGTCCTTTTTTCTTTGTGTTGCTTTCATTGGTTAATAAAGTAACTGCTTTGGGCCCTTCATAGGGCAGAACTTAAGTAGGCTGAGAAGACAGAACTGAATTTTGGGAGAAAGAAAGCAGAGGAAAGAGCTGCCATGGAACCACCAGAGTCAGACATGCTGAATCTTTCCCGGTAAGCCACTGCCACATGGTAATATACAGAATAATAGAAATGGGTTAAATCAAGATGTGAGAGTTAGAGGGTAGAGCTAATGGGCCAAGCAGTGATGTAATTAATACAATTTCTGTGTGGTTATTTCGGATATAAGCTAGCCAGACAGCCGGGACAAAAAAGCAGGCCCTCTCCCTTGCAACAGTATCTTAAACATTTGTATTCATTCTCACAAGTATAGTAGAATGTGCTTCAAGTGGTAGAGCTGGTATCATATATTGAACTTGTAAAAGGCAACCAGATATGTCTAATGGCACCAACAGGGGCTCAAGACAATGTGAAATGGATAGGAAAGGTGAAGTGAATTTTCAAGGTTCTCTGTTGCACAATTATGCAATTGTCATTTGTTCCAGAACGTGGTATGGTTTTTCACTTGCCAGAAATCATAATAAACACTCATGGTGTTTGACTATCCTTAAGTATTTCCGATCTAATAGGTGGCAATTTCAGTTTGAATCTTCAAATTGTCTAGGGATCTACTCAGTTTTTTGCTCTGTATTTTTAGGAAGTATTTCTTGATACTGAATGAAATTGCCTATAAACAAGTGAACAGTGTAAGTATTTTGGCATTGAGCTAAAATAGCTTGCTATATAGATCCTGTCAATAATCTCATGCAATCCTTTGAGACAATCTGGTGAAAATGTATTTCTTTCCACATGGCAGGAACTCAGACATTTGAAAACAGTCATCCTGACCTCTCAAACGTATCTCAAGCTAAACATTCACATTTCCCCTTCAACCGTTCCTAAAGTAAATTTCTTCGCCATGCTCCTTATTCTCATGTGAGGCAGTCCTAGATTTATTATTGGGCAAAATACTAAACAAAACATTTCTAGTAATACAGTCTATCCATATCTACAGCAGAATAAATGAAATGTGTTTTTCATTGAGAATATAGTTTATGTCACTCAGACATTTGGAAAAATAGTTTGTAATCTTTTCACTTTAACTTTTTTTTCTTTTTGGTTTTTCAAGACAGTGTTCTCTGTGTCACCTTGGCTGTCCTGGAGCCTGCTCTATAGACTAGGCTAGCTTCAAACTCACAGAGATCCATCTGTCTCTGCCTCCTGAGTGTCAAGATTAAAGGCATGTGCCACTGCCCAGCTATATTTTGAAATCTTAAGCCAAAAATCTTATCACAAATTGTCATTATTTTTCAAGTATTACATGAATATTTTTGAAAATTTGCTACATTAAAGAAGATATATAATAAAATACCATGGCCCTTATGTTCTAGTTGGATGGGCTGTGTTGTGTTCTGTTTGATTCTTTTTAAAAGCACATTTCTTTACATGAATATAGTATTTTTTGCGTCGTTATACCATCATCTTTTTTAAAAGTCATGTTAAATTATGTTCTATTTTTCATACATTTATATATATCACTTTATGTTTATATTTTTATATTAATTTTAGATTTAAAGAATATTGCTTCATCAAATAGCATTGGTTTGCATAGAACAGCTCTCCACACACACCACCTTATGTTTTCATGAGCAGCATGTAAGTATTCATCTATGGCAAATTCTTCCAGCCTATCAAACTCTTAGTGGTGTTTAATGTATGTTAATGCACATCCAGTCCATATAATTGAATGTAGCTTTTAAAACTTTTACTAAACTTAATACCTTAGAATGTTGTGTTATATTTTACTTTTTACAAATCTGTTTCCATTACCAGATTTTAACATTTAGTTATTGTTCTAAATCCCAACAGAGATATACATGTGGACTATTCTGTAAATGTATGGCATTTAAATGAGTGAAAGAGTGTGAAAATCCCTGCCAGCTTGTTAGATTCTATTTATAATTTGAAATGTTAGCTCTGTCAGTTTTGGCAGCTCTAATTAGGACCACTTAAAAGTATACCCTTCCTGACTTTGAATCAGGTGTAATTTGATAAGTATAGATTCTATGTCTTCATTCATTAATGAAACACAATATTGTCCAAGAAGAAAATGTAGGTCTGTAAGAATACCCTCTGGAGAGGATGGCTTCCATTCAAAAGTCACTCTCCTCTGCTGTTACCATTTTCTGACAGTACTATCATCTAACTTGTCCTCCTGCCCTCTGCCCCAAATTTATTTTGAAGAATACCAGAATCCTACTGGCCCCAGGGAAATACTGTGTACTTTTTACTATTTTATTTTTCTATTTGCCTAGTAACCTTATCATGAGGAAAATTAGAATGCAGCCAGTTATTACAGGTAGCCATACTGTATTACATTGCTTAATGTGTTCTATTATTGTGCTGGCTGGATTTACGTCTACTCGAGTCACCTCCACTGAGACAATGCGTCCATACAATCGTCTGCTGTGGGGAAGCCTGTTTAGGGCATTTTCTTAATTAGTGATTGAGAGGAGAGGACCCAGACCACTGTGGGTGGTACTTCCCTGGTGTGGTGGTCCTGAGGTCTGAAAAAACCATGAAAAAAAACCAAACAAACAAACAAACAAAACAGATTGAGAAAGTCATGGGGAGCACACCAGTAAACAGCACCCTTCATGACTTCTGTATCACCTTCTGCCTTCAGGTTTCAACTCTATGTGAATTCCTGTCCTAACTTCTTTCAGTAATGGATTACAATGCATAAATATAACAAAATAAATTATTTCCTCCCAACATGTTTCATCATAGTAACCCTACCTAGGACAATCCCACATTAAGATTCTTGACAAGGATCAACATGGTCCTATCTTGACATTACAGGTTATCAGGAAATCTTAGCTGAATGAACAAATTCCCAGTTAAACAAATTGAAGGGACAGTTTGTAAGTGATATAATTTCCACTTTATACCACTTTCAATACTTTGTCTATAACTGTATATTTGAGGCTTAAAACATTTTTTGAAGTATTTTATCCTATAAATACCTTGAATATGAGTGATTTAAATATATACACAGCCATAGATTTACTTCCTCGACAAACAAAAGAAACAGGCAGAAACATTTGTTAATCAAATATGCTTTCTCTGATTACCTGACTCTGGGGAACACTGGGCTTTGCCTTGCTGAAACATGTCTTTCTGCTGCTGGCAGGCTAACCCCATGGGTATCCTTTGAATCCTGGTAATCCATATCACCACAGAGACTGTGCGATCTGCAATTTAAAACCTACATTTTGGTTCAAATAATCACCCTGAATCATATCTCAGACCTTCTTTACCCTCCTGTGTCCATTTCAGTATTTGTTATTCCCTCTAATTCAACTCAGACTTTCTTCACCCTCTGTTGCTCAGTTCATCATCTATTATTTCCTCTAAACCTGACTGTGATGACTAATTTTACATTCCCCAGATTGGGCTAAAGGATACAGAGATAGGTAGTAAGCGAGTGTTTATCTTTCTGTAAGAGATTAGTCTTTGCATTGTTGGTTTGCCCCATCAGTGCCAGCAGGCCTCATCTAGTTTATCATGACACGCCCAAACAGGTATTCTAACGGTTTCTTTTGGAGTTACAGAGTCGGTGTCCTTTAGCCTATTAGATACCAGAGCTGGTTCTGAACATCTGGACTTATGCCAGCACTCACAGACCTCATTCTCAAGCCTTGGGGTAGGAGTGACATCATTGACCCTACAGGTTTTGAGGCCTTCAACCATCAGCTGAATCATATCACTTACTTTATTGTATAGGAGAAACATATGTGTAAAACAAAGAAAATAATTATTTTATGTGTTTGCAAATCAAGAAACATTACTTTATGAAGCTTAACTTCTTTTTTGTTTTGCTCAGAGATTCTTCAAGCAATATTTTCATTTTAATTATTTTTCTCTCCACTCCTTCCTTCCTTTCTTTCCTCCTTCCCTTTATTTTCTTTCTTTTATCTTTCCATTTGTTTTTCCTTCCCTCCTCTTCTCCCCACTTAAAACCAGGAAGATTGCCTCTCCTGGCATTCTAAGTCATGACTCCAAAATCATGACCTTAGCTGTAAGAATTACACCTCTAATGGAAAGGTATCCTGGCACCCAGAAGCCAAGAAATATCACAATCACATCACACAGCAAATTTCACACAAGAAATACCTCAACCACATCACACAGCAAACTTCACACAAGAAATACCACAACCACATCACACAGCAAACTTCACACAAGAAATACCACAACCACATCACAAAGCAAACTTCACAAAAGAGGTTTATTGGGAGAGAAAAAATAGGATGGCTGCTTCTGCTCAGGTGAGAAACAGCAGCAGATTGAACAGGATACAGGGCTTAGAAAGAGTTTCTCGGGAAGTGGGTGGAACTTTCGAGGATGGAGATTGGTGGGATTTCATGTCCAGAGATTGGGCTTTTTACTCAGTAGTATGGGGTCAGGGTCCAGCAGTTAGGGCAGTTAAGAGTACACAATGGGTGGTACCTGGCAGTTAGAAGTCCTTGCGGGAGGGGCCTGGCCACTTCTGTGACTCGAGGGGCTTACATTCCTAGGCGTGGACTTTCTCTTGAGAGTCTAGGAGAACATGTTCTTAGTTTTCTCATTTCTGGCAAACATCAGTTTTCTTTGACCTGTGGCCATATTATCCCATTCCCTGTTTCTATGGTTAAAATCCCTCTTTTTTTTCTTTTTGTCATATAAAAATGTTATTGGATTTACAGCTCACCAAATGATCCAAGATAATGTCATCCCAAGATTCCTAATAACATCTCTTCCCAATGAAATAATGTTCACAAGGCGTAAGATTAGGATATGGATTTTTATCTTATGAGGGTCATCATCAACCACTACTTCCTGTATAAGGCCTCAAGCTTTCTCTCCTTTTCAAACTGCCTCTTACTGCCTTAATGAAATTCCAGAGACCTGTTCTTTCCACACAACCTTAGTTTCTAAGTATTACATTTCCACTTAAACCTTTATTCAGTAAATTTATTCTTTTGTTTCTGTATATCTGGAAATCTCTGTCCCTTGGGCAAATGGACACGATAGCATTGTGGAAGGAATTCACTAGAAAAAGAAAACATAGGCTTGCATCACTTAAATAAAATGGGAGTGCATTCTGAGAAATGCATTGTGAGGTCCTTGTGACAACATCCATCATAGGCTATTCTTACGCAGAGCTCAAAGACATAGGTCAGTCACTCAACTCTTCTCGAAGGAATCAAGAGATGTGGTAAACACATATCAGAGACACTTCTGGCTCAGCACAGCACATTGTTTTACAGTAAAATTTTTATAATTATCTTAAATTTATTTATATTTGTTTGTGAGGGTGTGGTGAATGCTACAGCCTGTGTATGGTCAGAAGACAACTTATGGGAGTTGGTACTTTCCTCCCATCTGTGGGTCTCAGAGACTGAACTCAGGTTGTCAGACTCAGCAGCAAGCACCTTTACCCACTGCATTATCTTTCTGGCCCAGTAAAGCAAATAAGTAGAACTGCACTCAAATGTGATAAAAGCACATTGTAATGGTTGGTGTTATGAACTTGACAGGCCCTAGGGGCACCCAGGAGTCAAGCCTCTGGCTAGGTCAATGAGAAAGTATCTAGTTTGGGTTAACTGAGGTGAATTAAGGTCTACTACTACTGTGGGCCACACCATTCTCATGTGTAGGGTTCTGGATCGAATGAAGAGGAGAAAGCAAACTGAGCAGAGGCACTCATAGTCACCCTCTGCCTCCTGGCCATGGAGGCAATGTGACCAACTGTCCCTTGCTCGGGTCCCATACCGTCCCATCCATGGCAATGTAGCCTCGGAACTATAAGCTGAAATCGTAACTTCATTCCTTAAGTAGCTTTTGTCAGGTCTGTTGTTAAAGGGATTTAAGAAACTAGAACACATAGCAAATACATAAACCAGTGAGATAATTGTTATCAAGTGTGGACTATATTTTTAGACAACCAACAGTACAGTGTGTTTTCTTACACCAAACTACCACAAACATGTAACAATTTTCCAATTGAGTTACAATTTTAGGATGGCTGACACCACATAGCTATGGGATTTTTTCTCTATATAATAATCTGAAAGGACTATGATCATTTATATGACATGCTGATGACCAAAATATCATTATGTTGCACATGAGATTTCCATTTCTTGAGATGGAGAGATGGCTCGGTGGTTAAGAGCATGTGCTGTTCTTGCAGAGGACCTGTGTCTGGTTCCCCGTGCCCACATGAGGCAGCTCATGACTGCCTATAACACCAGCTCCAGAGGATCTACCACTCAGGCACATGCAGAAGCACACACATAAACATTAACACATATTTTAAAATACCTTCATCTCTTACCCTAAAGATACACATCTGCTTAGGTTTGGTCTAGTTTGCTCTATTTGTCTCCTGCAATCCCTTCAGTAAGTATGTGGCTGTTCTCGGACCCCTTGAAGTTTCCCTCCAGCTCCTGGAATGGAAAACCCCCATAGCAGATGATGCTTAAATTGTTAAGAAATATCAGAATGCCCCCCACTATTTAGGAATAGAGTTGCTTTTCACCACCATTTAACTGCTCTTTTGAGGAGAAACAGCTAGTTGGAGTTACTAGTTTGAGTAGGTTTGACCCCCTCAGACTCATGTCTTTGAATGTTTGGCCCATAAGGAATGGCACTGTTAGAAGATGTGGCTTTGTTGGAGTGGGTGTGGCCTTATTGGAGGAAATATATCACTGTGGGGATGGGCTTTGAGGTCTTATATGCCCAAGCAAGGCTTAGTGACACAGTCTCCTTCTGCTGCCTGTGGGTCAAGATGTGGGACTTTCATCTCCTTCCCCAACAGCATATCTGCCTGCACGCCACCATGTTTCCCGCCATAATGACAATGGACTAAACCTCTGAAACTGTAAACCAGCCAAACTTAAATGTTTTCCTTTATATGGGTTGCCATGGTAATGGTGTCCCTTCACAGCACTACAACTTTTACTAGACAACTTGTGAGCCTAATTCAGTGCTTTAAATACGTTATTTCCATTATTCAGGGAATTCCTATGAGAAATGGTATCTCCATCTTATAGATGGGATGAGCACCTACCTGGAATAAGAAAATTAATTGTTGCCAAATGTCAAAATCACAACACATTTATCTTAAAGACTAGACTGGCTTTTATAGATATTTCTAAAATTGGGTAGTATCTCATTCTATAATATAGGTGATCCAATGAGCAGGGATGAGGGGTGGGTTCAATAAGCAGACCAAGGCTAAAGAAAGTACAAACAAGGAATATGAAGCCAACTGGTCACTTCCAAGTTACTTTGCTAACAAGGCTATGACAGAACGAACATATTCTTAATCAGGTGTGTCACACTAGCATGTTTGGGGGTGTGGATACTTTCAGTTTGCTGATGGCCAGCTTTATCAGCAGGGCTCTGCTTTTGCCTGGGTTGTTGGAGAAGCTCAGTACATTTTAATAGTGTGGACAGGAATTAAGCCCAGGTTCTTGACACGGCAAACATGGCTCTTTCACCATGTTATCGTGAGCTTCCTTTGTCACAAACGGAGCCATACAGGGAGCTCTGCTCTCTGTCAGCACTAAGACAGTATGAGAAGATGCACATGGCTCACCCACGATTAGCTGGTTCTGAGCAGAATTGTAAAAGGTCCATTATTTGTCCTCTTTTAGATTTTTTTCAAGTCTAACCTCATTTGGGAGCTTTAGATTCTTAACACTATTCTTTAGTGCTCATGCTACTTTTTATGATTGTCCTTGGTATGCTATTGCTTCTTCCCAAGGTTTCTGCCACTTTCAATTAGCCAAGCAATTCCTCGTTGTTGGTCAGAGTCAGGTTCCCCAGGTGCTGTGCCAGGATGCTAAATCATAAGAAAAGCACGTGAAAAACTTCACTTTGCTTCTTAAAATTTTATCTCAAGGAAACTATTAAGGGTGTCCAGTTATTTGAAGTTCCTTTTCTGAGTATGGCATGGCTAGAGGTATTGAAAAATTGCATATGCTGTATGGTAATGTAAATTATTTTATGAAGCATAGCCTGTGGCAGTAATTGTCTGAGACAGGCATAAAAACTTCTGTATCAGCCGCAAGCTTCCTCTTGTCTATATGTGATTTTGGTTACTCTAAGACTCGCTTCTCAGCCCAAAAATTCACTAATAAACTCTAATGAACTGAAGGTTTTTGCATGACTTTTTGATATAATCTCAAGACAGAAAGTAAGAGGTTTTGTTAATTGAGAAAAATATTAACTGCCTACTGTCTGCTGTTTTATTTACATCAGGGATTTGATGGAGGAGGGTCATCTGTCTACGTGTTACTTTCATTGGTTAATAAAGAA
>LOJH01055214.1:0-11903 GCA_001685095.1 Ellobius talpinus | reverse complement strand
ATGGGAGGAGGGGAGGAGGTGGAAATTTTTAATATTTAAAGAAATTATAAAAAATAAAAAAAAATAAAATATAAATTTAAAAATCAATAAATAAATTAATAAATTATGGAGAAAAAATATTTTATCCATCTTGTATATTTATTTCTCCTTCATTAGGGTCCCATTTTCTTCACTGTGTTTAAATGTGTACTTACATTTCTTATGTTTTTCAGTAGATGTGAATATAATGTACTTTCTCATTTCAGTTGATTTTTCCTTCATAATTAGGGAGAATAGAACCTTCATAGGAACTAGTCAGTTTTCTATTGTTGTACTTTAGTCTTTTCAAATGATAGATGAATATATTCTAGGTCACTTTGAAAGACGTAATTTCTAAATTAATTTCTCCAAGTTACTGCTACTTTTTAAATTTATTGTGTTTGTACATGTGGGGGCCCTTGGGGAGCCAGTTGACCCTGAAAGTGGGCCCTCAGTTTCACAGAATGTTCTGACACAACTCTTGGTGTTAGGATAGCCATAATCTTCCTTGATTATAGGAGGTTAAGTTTTTCAAAATTCTTTAGAACACAGTCTAAAGGACTGACTTGCTAGTCTTATTCATTCTCCTGAAGTCCATGATAAGCAAGTTAATGAAGAACTCAGAAAACACAAGAGACAGAGATAATAAAAATGAAACAAGACAAGATGTACAAAGACAATACCAACACGACACAAAAACAGACCAAGATCCTCAAGTGGGCTGTGCAAAAATCTTGCTTTTTGCTATGGATCAGAGAATACTGGTTCTCATCAGACCCCTCCTCATCCCATATTGGGAACCCAACAGAATCAGATGTCACAAGGGAAGCCTCTGTAGACACTTGCTATTTTTCTTGGCATGGGTGTTCAATGTAATATTTCCAAAACCAAAGGCATGCCTCAGATTCTTTGAAAATTTCAAGGTGCACACATCGAGTCAGCCCTTCAGCCTCAGAGTCCCAGAGTGAAGGTCTGACTTTTAGAAGTTTGGAATATGAGTGAGTTGTCTGATCTTGCTGGGGTTCTCCAGAAAATGCCGACCCCACTAGACAAGAATAAAACCACTACCATAATTATTGAGTTAAACTTGAGGCAAAACATTTTATTTGGGTGTACCAGAGAGCTGGCCCAAAACCATCTCCTAAGTTAGGTTAGAGAGAGCAGTGCTAAGTCTATTTCTCAGTGCCCTTTTAAACAGGAAAATCAGGAGTAGATGATAAGAAGGTTTATAGAAGTGGGACAATGGGGCAGTAGAAAGTAAAGAAAAATCTCCAAAACAAACACATGAACAAAAAACAATCATCATGTGTTTACTATATATGTCACTGGTCTAGGTATTTTCAAGAACAAGCCAAGGTCATAGATTGGGACAGGTTAGGTTCCCGGAAACAGAAGCATGAAAGCAGAAACTAAGCTCTAATGGTCAGCAAAATGGCTCCTGCCTTCAAAATGCAGTTAGGCAGCTTATTTATTGGCTTGCTAATGGTTTGAGAATATTGAAAACCCATTAGAAATATGTCTGTTTGAATGACATGAAGTGATAATTACAATGCACAAAATCATACATTATATATGAAAATCATAGGTAACATTAACTATTGCACACACTAATAATGTAAAGCAGATTTTATAATCTACTTTCAAACTTTACTAATATGTTTCTTTTTAATTCATATCTTATATAAATTACTTTATTTTGACTTATATGCAGAAAGTTACATATTTCTACTTTTCTAATATTCACAAAATGACAAAAACTGAAATCCTAAACATGTTTCCCTAAAAGCAATCCCTTTACCCTTTACCTAGATTTCTGGTGTGTGTGGGGGGGGATCTGTGTGTGTGTGTGTGTGTGTGTGTGTGTGTGTGCATGTCTGTCTGTTTGTCTGTCTGTCTGTATATATGTATGTCTGTGAGTGATGCTGGGTATGTTTGCACTTGCATGTAAGGGTGTGCTCACTGTGTGAGCATATGTAGATGCCCTGAACTGACTTTGGTGGTCTTCCTGTCCTTTCCTTCTTAATTTTAAAGGCAGAGTGTCTCACTGAACCTAGAAGTCACTATTCAGACTAGACCCACCTGTCTCTGTCCCTAATTCCTTTGCCCAGTACTGGGAGATAGGCATGAGGTATCATATTCAGCTTTGACACTGATACTCACACATAGGTCTTCAGCTTGGCTAGTCATCAATTTTCCCACCAAGCCATCTCCCTAGCTCCTCTTTCTATATCCGCCCCCACTTTTTTGAGGTTGTTGTTTTTAGCTTTTCTCATAGCTCTCTAGGTATTTTTTCAATATAACTGCCCTCTATTGTTAGTGTCTCAGTTCTTCTGCTGCTATTTTGCTCTATCTTATTTTTCCTTAGGCAACTTTAAAGAAAAATCCTAGGTTAGATAATACAAATTGGATGCTAACATCATGTTCCTTTTAAACTATTGATTTTTGAAAGATACTACAAGGTGAGAATAATCCACATTAGCTCATTAAAGCAACAGAAGTACATCCTCTTCAATGACATTATCCTGTTTTTGACTTTAGTGCTTCTGAAACATAGTCACTGTAATTAGGAACATTCATCAAGTTTGATTCTTTATTTTTCATTTCTTTTTTCTGTCATTGTAGTTTTAAAAATTATGGTGGAGTTGCCTTTTCTAGATGTTATTTGTGCTGTTGTTTTCAGTAGGATATAATCTTTTAAGTGAGGAAAATTTAATTAGATTATACACAAACCTTCTCATTACCTGTAAGGATTCAGGGGTCTCTGAAATTCAGCAATACCTGATCAGGTTGAGAGTCTTCATCTACCATGACAAATTATTCCTTTAAAAAGAGTTAAAATTGACTTTTACAAAGCACATCTGGCTACATTTTAAAGATTTTCTTCCTTGGTAATTGAATTCAATCGGGTTTTCTTGTTGGCAATTTTCATTCAGCGCTCCTCCATAACTCAACTGACCTGAACTTTCATTGCCCTCCTGGAGGCAGGTCCTGATGCAGCATAATCAGGTAAACACATTTAAAATGATAAAAAGTCTCAGATAAGATAAATGCCCCTTATCATAACTATTCATCCATAGGTAGTACTCTACCTTTCAATTTTATAGCTGTGAACTTCTCCTGAGGGATATGCACATTGAAATGTCCTGTTAAAGATTAAATACTGGCCTCCCAAGAGGAAAATGTCTATTCAACTATTTACAACAAGGTTGTAAGTCAACACAAGCAGTGCTTAGCATATTTTTTCATTCCAGCATTCTCATCCTCTAATGAATCAACTTAAGGTTGAGTTGTCCTGAAAGCAGGCCAAAATAGTTTACTTTAGCTCTGTGATTTAAGAAGATATTTGCCTTCTTTTCATAATATAACCAGTATATCCATCATAAGACTAAGTTGTGAGAGTTGACTCAACAAATTTGAGAATGTCTTTATAAAAATGTATTACCTTTGTTTATAAAGTAATGTGAACCATTTTCTGAATTGTGTATCGAAGAAAGTAAAAGAAATCAAGCTGTGCCCTCTCTCAGCAGGGTTGCAAGGTAAAGGAAATCCAATGAAGTGGACTGATTTCAATGGGTGATTGTGTGTAGAGGGATAGGTACATGTATAAGAAAACAGAAAATTATACTAATTACAGCAAGATAAATTGAACTTCTTTAGAAGAAACATTTATTTAGTCATGGCTTATCACATGGCTATGTGGTCCTAACTACTCATCGTGAGTGATATAAAACCTACAAACTTGTAAGCTTTGTTGAAATAATACTCTGTGACAATATGTATTGTGCATATAGGATTAAGAAGATAAGGGACAGTAGATAAAGATAAGATATAGGTGTGCTAGGCCCACACCCTCAATCCATTCTTAAATGCATTATCCTGGCCTTGTCATTATCATGTGCCACTTGAAAGTGGTAAGAAATGATAAAGAGAGAAAAGTTCATGTTTGTTTCCAAGTGATATTTGCTTAGTGCAAAGAGAAAATGCTTAATGGCTCTGCTACGCACCACTAAATGTCCTCAAAGAGAACAGTGAGGAAAAGTTCTGATAGGCCAGATTATTTTATACTCGTTATGCAATCTGTATGTTAGTAAAATATTTGAAGTCATGAACAATGTTATTATGGCCCATATTATACCCCTACCAATATCTGTGTGAAAGTGCAGGAGGAATTTCTCAGAAGGAATTAAATCTGTGGACCCTTTACTTATAGCTTCAGGAATGGGGAGGAAAAAACCCTTCTGTTTCCTAAGCTAGTAAATCTGTGCTAGCGTCCCTAACAAAACACTACAAATAATAACTTAAACGACTGGGAAGCAAGGGCTCCTTGGAGTGAATCCTTGGTTTTCTTGGTCTGCTTTTTAGGGTCTTTAGTTCAACTAAATCTTTCTTTTCTTTTGCATAAATGACTCCTCTGCATCTCTCCCTTGCCGTCCCTCTCCCTGTTTATATATCTTGTCAAGAGAATTCCTTGAAAGAGTCTGTGTCTGCAAAGACTGACAGTTTAAAACTTCAGTGATGTAAAAAGTTTGGAATGTTACAAGTTCAAAGATATGGTTAAATTTTTGTTTTTATATTAAAGTTTATGTTCTTAAGAACATTATATATACTATATTATATATGTTATGTGATATATATTATTATATTTATTATTGTTCATATACTCAAAATATACCCCATCCAAAGTTTACCTTGGATATTGAGACAGTTGGCAGTGTTTATTGCCCAGAAGACAATGAAAAGTTTTCACCCATATAACGCTTTTAACAGAAAACAGGGTGACTCTTAGATAAGTCTAACAAACATTTCCTAGAGTTGGGAAGGAATATTGGTGTGGGATACAGAAGTTCTGTTTTGTGGGATGGGACTGAGGTGAGGAGTCTTAGAATTTTGCATTTCTCATGATTTGAATGAGGATTAGAGATGAAGATAAAAACGTGCATGTTCATAGGTTTAACAAGGTATGTGTGGAATAGTGATTTGAATAAGAATGGCCCCCGTAGGATCATTTAATTGAATGTTTAGTGAGCAGGGAATGGTACTACTTAGAAGGATCAGGAGGTGCGGTCTTTTTGGAAAAAATATGTCATTGGAGGTGCACTTTGAGTTTTCAAAAGCCTAAACCAGGCCCAGTCTCTCCTCTCTCTCTCTCTCTCTCTCTCCCTGCTGCCTATGAATTTGGATGTAGAACTCTAAGTTACTTCTCCAGCATCATGTCTGCCTTCATGCTGATAATGTACTCTGAACATGTAAGCAAGCCCCAGTGAAATGATTTCTTTTATAGGAGTTGCTGTGGCCATGGTGTCCCTTCACAGGAATAGATCACTGACTAAGAAGTGGCATGGTACTTCTCTGCCCTATTTATTAGAGAAATGTGTGGTAAACCAGGGCTAATAGTAGAATCTATAAATATTTCCTTTTCTGAATCAAATATTTTGCTTATGAATGACTGCATTTTATTATCATCAACTGAATTATTTCCAGTGAAGAAATCATATATATATGATTAAAATATGCAATAAAGTATCATTTCCTCTTGTTCCTTTGGTTCATTCTCATCAGAATTTCTCTTATTTTTATCTGAAAGTTCTTGGATTTGCTACTTCCAGTTGCTACTTTGCTAACCATGCAATGGTCATATAATCATATTCACTTTACTCTGTCCCCATCAATATGACACTTATGTATCATTACATCATTAGATGGGTTAGACTAAGACTTTCTTCATCTTTACCTTTTGTCCAAAGATCTGCCTGAGGAAAATATGAGGGGTTTTAGACTAATTTAATTGTTAGATGAAACAGCCTAATAGTTACTTGAATTTAGTAATCACTAAGTTTGACGTTGGACTAAATGCATTTTTCTTTAAGATACAGCTATTAAGTGCATTGGAGCTAGGGAATAGAATGTGCTGTTTTGAATGATAATGGAGTCCATAGGATAATTTAATTGAAAGTTTGGTCTCCAATTGGTAGAACTGTTTGGGAAAGACTAAGAAGTGGGGCCTTGTTGGAGGAGGTATGTCACTGGGGGTAGGTTTATGCCATCCCCATTTTGTAATGTGTGTAGAATTTTATGCCTGCTTGGGTGCTTTCATGCACCATGCTATGATGTTCGTGCACTCTAACCCTTTGGAATCATGAACCACAAATGAAGCGTTTACTTTCATAATGTGCCTTGATCGTGATGTTTTGTCATGGGAAGGGAAAAGTATCTAAGATACTGTGCGATACTGTCTTTATTCAATCCTCTTTTTAGCTGTGAACTGTTGACTGCCCTAGCATCTTACTAGATTTCAGTCTACTACATTGAGTTTTACAAACAACTTCATTCTTTTCATTGCTTCAATATGTTTGATATGCTGGTGTTTTACTGTTAGAGTAAGAAAAACAAAACAAAACCCCTGGTCAAGAAAATGGATTCCCTGGGCTTGGTGGAGCCCTGACATTCCAACTGGACTCGGTTAATCACTTGACCCTGGAGAGTAGCCATACAAAGAGGTAGGCAAAGTATTTTTTTCTTTAATGGTATTTTGTACTTTTTCTTTTCCAGAATCCCAGTCACTAGAACAGTGACCTACGTGCCTATAGTCATGTAGATTTGCAAGTTTGCATACTTTCTTGAATTATTTTCTCAGCATCTATTTTTGTCATGGTTGTTGTTTTGGTTTTTTTTCCCCAACACTCTTGTCTTCTCCAATTCTCCCTGTGTATACTGCCATGTGACCGCTCCGTTCCTAGGAGTGTGATTGCTATCTTACCTTACATAAGATTTTTTTTCCTTCTCTGCCTCATCATCAGGCAAGCTGATGAGGTTTTACAGCTTGCCTGCCATGAATTTTTCTTTAAACTCTAACAAAAATTTCTTTCAGCTTTTTCTTGAGTATATTTTAAAATTCTTTACTTAATGAGACTAAAAAACCACAAGAGGGGAACCCTGATTTCTTCTGTAACTTCTGGCCACCATAAAGAAACCCCCAAATTCCAATAACATAACAATATTAAGCACAGTTATTACATATTACAATAATGTTCATAGTTATTTCACAAGTCTGTGACATTCACTTACTTGTGATATGATGAATTTTAAAGTGAAAATATATAATTTGTTTGGGAATAATTATGGAATAACTTTAATAAAAAATAAAAATTTCCTTGTAGCGCTACTAATGTAATTATGACTTATCTCTGAGTTTGGCGCCATGTCCAATGAAAAATTCCATGTTGGATGTTTAATGTATCCAACAGGGTTTTTGAAAAAAATACATACGCCATCAATTCATAAACAAAAGGTAATATTTTTCTCATTAAAACAGAGTTTAAACATTTAAAAAAATATGTTATAACTTTATATTTCCAGGCAACATGCAAAAGTTTGGAAAGTGTTTGTGGAATAATTGAATTTATGCCATATTAAAATTGTGCCTGATTAGTTCAATTGAATAAATGAAATTAATAATTGCAGATAGATTTTTTTTCTACAAAATTTCACAAAGAAATTAAGTAGTATTTTTCTGTTATTACTATCTCATCATGTATCGTTAGTTTTTATTTGTGGATATTAATTCTGTGAATATTAAATTAGTGAGCTAGCTCTTCCATGAAAATTAGAAGGTTTGATCCTCATCATACTTTCTATTTTATACCAAAACTTTATTTTAATCATCCTTGATAATGTCAGGAATTTTAGAAGTTTGAAGATATATATTTAGAATAACTAAAATCATATTTTTTATTATAGGAAGTCAGAAACATTTTTCTCTCTTATTAAATATTTTTTAACATTTTAAATTCTAACTATAGCTCCTCCTCTTTTCTCTCTTCCCACTCAGCTCCCAATTTTCCCCCCTCCCCACTTCTTAGAAAGGGTAAGACCTTCCATGGGGAGTCAACAAATCCTGGAACATCAAGTTGAGGCAGGACCAAGCCTTCTGCTACCCGGAATTGAGGCTGAGCAAGGTATCCCAGCATAGGGAATGGGCTCCAAAACACCAGTTTGTACACAAGGGATATATCCTGATCCCACTGCCAGAGGCCCCACAAACAGACCAAGCCACACAACTTTTGCCCATATACAGAGGGCCTAGTTCAGTCCCACGCTGGTTCCTAGCTGTTGGTTCAGAATACCTGAACTCCCACTTGTTCAGATCAGCTGTCTCTGTGGGTTTCATCATCATTGTCTTGACATCCCTTGAACATAAACCTCCTTCCTGTTTTCCACTGGACTCCCCAGTGCTCAGCCCAGTGCTTAGCTGTGGATCTCTGCATCTGCTTCCATCAGTTACTAGACGAAGGTTCTATGATGACAATTAGGTTAGTTACCAGTCTGAGTAGGGGAGAAGGCTGATTGAGGCACCCTCTCCATTATTACTAGGAGCCTTAGTTGGGGTCATCCTTGTTGATTCCTGAGAATTTCCAAAGCACTAGGTTTCTCCTTAACCCCATAATGGATTCCTCTATCAAGATATCTCTTTCATTGCTCTCCCTCTCCATCTCCGAGATACTATCATATACACCTGTCAGAATGGCTCAGATCAAAAAGACTGAAGATAGCTTACGGTGGAGAGAAAATGGAGTAAGGGAAATAGTCCTTCACTGCTGCTGGGAGTGTAAACTTGTACAACCACTTTGGAAATATGGTGGTGTCTCAGAAAATTGGGAATCAATCTACCTCAAGACACAACAATACTACTCTTGGTCATATACCCAAAGGATGCTCAACCATACTAAAAGGACACTTGCCTAACTATGTTCATAGCAGCATTATTCATAATAGCCAGAACCTGGAAGCAACCTAGATGTCTTTCAAGTAAAGAATGGATAAAGAAAATGTGGTACATTTACACAAAATAGTATTACTATAAAAAACAATGACATCATGAAATTTGCAGGGAAATGGATGGAACTAGAAAAAAAATCATTCTGTGTGAAGTAGCTCAGATCCAGGAAGACAAACACAGCACATACTCACTCATTCAGGGATAGTAGATGTAAGGCAAAGAATAGCCAGGCTACCATTCACAGCCCCGGAGAAGCTAAGGAACAAGGACATTCTCATAGCGATGGATGGATCTTCCTGGAAAGAGAAAATAGATAAGATCTGCATAAACTGGGGGCGAGTGGGATATAGTTGAGGAGATGGGAATGTGAATTTGTAAAATATTTTAATCTAAGGTTACTATGAAAAACAAGAAAATTCCAAGTAGTTTTAAACACTATGTGAATGTCCTTGTCATTTACCAGTTAGTATTATTAGAAATCTCATTTCCTAAATTCCCAGTTTTCCCTTTCCTTTATTATATTGAACTTCACTTAATATTTTATTAAGTAACAGAAAAAGTACATTGGGTTATGGTACCAACTTATAGGAATAACAATTAAATACAGATTAATAGGTTTTTCAGTTTTATTGTTATTTTGGTTGGCTGGGTTTGTTATGTGGGTTTTGTTTGCCATGCTTGAAAGGGAGCCCCATGCTTTTTACGCTATGCAAGCATTTTACTACTAAACTTCACCCCAAGAAAGAAAAGGCTTTTCTGTCAAATGATTCTAGTGAGTACCATATACAATAGTCTACGAAGATGGCTTTGGTTTCAGGTCCTGTCTAGTGACAAATACTATCACAGTGTTTGTCAAATTACCATTCACAATGAAAGGCAAATATTTCTAATAATGGAAACATTCTAGGAAGAAGAGAAATTTCCAACAAGGGAGCAGTTTTACTGAAGTTCTCTTTTTAAACATAGACAGATATTAACACACACAAACACACACACCATATCTGTACCTTTTCCTCTCACATATACAGACATATACACTGGGAATCTGTATTTCTCCTGTCTTGGAGAGTTTAGCAGTATAGTCTTTTTTAAAGTCACACGCTGTTGCTCACCTCTATGCTACTGCCTTCAACTCTCAAGCAGATTCTCAGGCCAGTCAAGTTTGCTCTGTAGAATTGTTCACCTGCACTTTGCATAATTAGATGAAGCTGTTGTTTTCTCTTTGTTCTGCCCCTGGGCTTAGACAGATGTTTCTCCAAATGGCAGTAAATTGGTAAACAAACAAAAAAGTTTCTTCTGGAAAACTGTGTTAAGAAGACAGAAAAAAAGGAATTTATTGTGCTTTTACTATCAATAAAATAATAGCTTGGTCTGTTTTTGTTTTCTGTGTTTGTTTAATTCTCTTCAGCATTTCTATGGATAATTGTTCCACTTCATTTCCGCAACAAAAATCTCTGAGTGGACATGATCATAAGGATGAAAATAAATGTATGAAACATCTCCATTGTCATCATCCTATCATTTATATAACTCAATGGCACTGAAATAATTAGAGGAAGCAGGTGTACTTGAATAGGTTTATGCATAATAACACTGAACTCTTAACTCTGTGCCAATTTGAATTTTCCAGAAAGGACACTTAAAGCATCCATATGCTCCCACCATCGGCTCTGAGAAACAGCTCTGATGGTGACTAGGTACAATCACCAGTAAAAGGCAAACTACAAATGTGGTACAAACTTTTACTGAACTATAAGCAAACAGCAGAATTCTTTCTCCATACCAGCTCACTAGAAAGAAATGCAGCTGGTGATCCTGTACTGGGATTCAAGCGATTAATGAAGGTTGTTTAGGATGTTGTCTCTGTTCACATAATATCCAAGGGCATGATCTCTGGAATGTAAGTTTGCTTTAGATCAAACTCCCAACCTCTCCTTTTGGTTGCGCCACACTAGGAACACACTGTTTCTGAACCTAGAGCTCTTTATTATGAAATTATAGTCGACAGCAGTCTTTCAAAGGATCATTGCTTAGATTAAATGAAAAGCTTCTTACACTTTGTGAACACTTCCCTTGCTTATTGAAAGTTGCAGTGCACTTAGTAATACATGAAAGGTGAGTCTACAAGCCCGCCTTGCAGAACCTATCAAAGTACTTCCCCTTTGCTTCTGTGCTGTGCACATTAATATTTGTTGAATGATTTAGGAGCACAGATTTTTTTCGGTATATCTGTACTTTTGGACAAACTGGGCCCTGTAAGAAAAATTTAATTCATTATGTATAATTCTATACTCATTTGTTTGTTTTGTCATGATGGGACAAGGACCAAAGACCTTGTGCATGTTAAGCATATGTTATACTGTTAAATTAGGATGTCAGTCTCATTTGATCCTTTAATTATGTGTGGTGATTACTTCACTGTACATCTCATTTTCTCTTATTAATTATGCTATAACGAATTCAGATAAAAATAAGAGGCTGGGTATCCTTTGTAAACAGAAAAATTACATGGTCATATATTATTTGAACATGATAGGAGAAATTAGCTGGGTGTGGTAGCACAGTCCTTGGCTGTAATTCCAGAATTCAGGTCAGTAGCTCAAGGCCAACCTTGTCTCTGCAAGACCTTGTATCAAACCTAAAAACAAACAAAGACCCAAGGTAAAACAAAGAATTAATATGGTATAATCAAATATATATTGAGAATTTTAAAGCCTTATATTCAAAAATATATATTATGCTCCAATAAAATGTAACCATCATTCATAAAAAGGAGTCTAGGATCTATAAAAAGCAATCATCATGTTGGATTTAAAAAAACACATTACCAGGTAATATTTTATAACTAGTGTTTGTTTTACTTTCTTGTACAAAACATTCTATATAACTTATCATTTTCTTTATGTCATTCTTCTTCCTAAGTGGAAATATAGTACAACCAGTAAGGCAAATATTAACATGAGAAAGACAATCCTCACCACTTAGAGACAGAATATGTATATATTTGTTACATACACACATATAAAATATAGTATATATGATAACATAATACATAATATATGATATATAATGTATATGGAATTTTTGTGTATGTGAAGGAGTCAACAAC
>LOJH01055213.1:0-11676 GCA_001685095.1 Ellobius talpinus | reverse complement strand
GTTTTAGGGTCTCATATTTAACACACACCAGTGCAATGAAGTGTAAGTCACCAGGATGTTTTCAGTGTTCAGGAAACAAAGCTTTCCAAACTAAAATTGTTTAAATAACTTTCATTGTAAAGCAATTCAGAGACTCACAGATGAAGTCTTGCAGAAATTGTGTACAGTGAACAAAAGACAGAATAGTTGTGTTAGACGACACAGAAACAAAAACTTCACATAATCCCCTAGAGATTTAAAGTGTAAATTAATATAAAAATGTCTCCAGTATTTTTTACAGTGAAGAAGTCTACTAGACTATTTTTGCTCGAGAGCCTCAAAATTATTTCATTATAGACTGCTCTTTATTCCACAATGAGACTACTTGAGGTCATGAAAGTGCTTTGAGGGAAAACTATGGCAGACATGTTTTGAGTCACATTTCTTCTGAAGCTGCAAAGTTGGGGGCCCATGTATGGGACTGTTCCTCTCCTGGGCAGAATCCCGGAGCAATGCAGAGCATCCTGTAAAAAGAAACAGAATGTGTGAGTTCTGTAGTCATTGTCAGTCTTCCAGTACAACTATTCATATTTCACCATCTGGACCCCATCCTGGGAGCCTTAAGCCATCCTAACCACTTCTCCAAAGCCCCATCTCAAATGCCCTCTCAAAGGCGATGAAAATGGGCAAAGTAGGTCATGACCATGTACAGGAGTATCATAATGAAATGAAACTACTCTACACAGTCAGTGTGGGCTAGGAAGTGCCCACTCAGCATTTTACAGCGGGTGTAAACTTCAACACAAAAGTCAGTGGAAGATGTACTCAAAATCATATCAAACCGTACCAGGAGCCAAGCTAGTTGGAGCCCCTCCCCCCAAAGAAAAAAATTAAATATCTTATCAATTTGCACAAAGTTTCTCTTTCTGAAAGTATAGTGTGACTCATCAAAGGGAACTAGAAGAACACCCACCACCATCTATCTCTCCCTATATCTTCATGTGTCTGTCTCTCTCCATCCCCCTCTCTTTTTCTCGCTCAGGAAAAAAAACTTTGAGATATAGTGAAAAAAACTATAGCGTAATTGTTTATTATATCACAAAAGGCAAAAGCATTAACTGCCCCCACAAGGACACAGTTTTAGATATCTATTAATACAATGAAATTCTTGGGCTAGGCCCTGGAAATGGTTGCCTTTTTATTGTATTTACTTCAGGCAGCTAACTAGTGAGAGCAGTCTAACTAAATAGACTTATTTACTTCAGTAGTATAAAGATATGAAGGAAAAGAAAAAGAAAACACAATTTTGTCAGGATCTAGGGATTTCTGACCTGTCTAAACGCCTGTTTCCCTTCTCTGGATCATCTATCTTTAAACTCAGGAGGACCAAGAGTAAATGAATAAACATTATCTTGTCTTTGGCCTTCAACAAGCATAATCATTCATATCTGAAACCATTTCCCTTTAGAGTCTATGATTTTAAATAAACTGTCAATCACTATGCAGCTGATCTCAGTTCAGTCCTGCCATTTGCTGCTCTGAGAAGCAAGTTCAGGCTGTGATATGAAACCTGCGACTATATAACATGAGGACAATGTCCTAAGACTGCGTGAAAGCATTGCACACAGTTCCCAGCAGCAGACCTTAGTGACTGAATTGTCTCTGGCTACAATGACTCTTTAATGGAGTCTTTCAGAAGCATGACGTACATGCTGACTTCATGTACATCTGCGAGTCTTCCATGAGACAATGGATGTGAGAAACCACAATGCTGTAACATGCACAGGTTTTCATAGTTATTTGGATCATATATCCTTCGTTTAACCAAGTTAAGCAGGTTCCAGTACAGGAAATATGATAGTACCAGCTCATACTTTTCCATTGTGGATTGTCTGGTTTTCATCATTTTTGTGCTTGATATTAAAATCTGAATTAGCCCTACTTATGTCAGAAGAAATGTCTTCTGCATGGTGTTGCCTGATGTCTACAAAATGAATTCTCAAGGCTAAATATTTCTCCTTTATAATTTTGGTGTAAGAAAAAAATATTAGCATCCACATCTTAAAACATCATACCAACACATGATGTGTGTACCAATAGAGTCCCGGTAGTAATGCTGTATCAACTGGACATAACAGTCACCTGGAAAGTCTCAATCAGGAATTATTCAGATAAGTTTGCCCTGGAAATATGTCTATAGGATATTGCCTTGGTTGTTTGTACATAGAAAGACATAACCCATTGTGGATGGCATAATTCCTTAACTTAGGGTCCTGATCTGTATAAGAGTAGAGAGGACTAGCTGAGAACTGAGTAAGCAGTACCACCAATGTATTCAATTTTCTCTCTGCTCTTGACCATGAATGTGATGTAACTAGTTGCTTCAATCCCTGCCTTGATTTGCCTGAAATGATAAATTGTAACCTGGGATTGTCACCTAAAATAAACTCTTTGTCCCCAAAGCTATTTTTGCTCAGAGGGTTCTATGACAGCAACAGAAACAAAGCTAGGAAAGTGAATGTCTTGCATTATAAAACCAGAAATGATTTTGAACTTGCTGAATAAAGATAATGATTTAACACAATTTAGGGTAGGAAATACAAACAGTACTGGACAGCCCAAACAAAAATGGTAAAAATCATCCATGTCCTAATTTGCTGTGATAAAGCCACTGCCAAAAGAAACTAGAGGAGAAAATGTTTTATTGCATCATTTATAGTATCAAGGGAAGCCAGGTACCTGGGAGGCAAAATTGAAGCAGAAACTGTAGAAGAACACTGCTTACTGGGGCTCAGCCCTCTCATACCAAAGATTAGTCAAAACTGCTCCCAAAGACCGATCTGAGGGAAGCAATTCCCCAGCTGAAGTTTCCTCTTCCTAGGTGACTCTACTGTGTCAAGTTGACAAACACTAACCAGCAGAATTGCCCATTTGTCAACCTGACATGCAAATGCCTCACTATTCAATTACAACTTTCCTTTTCCTGTTTCTCTCCAAGATCTCATGTTGATATCACAATATTAAAGAGCCTACTTTGAAAGTCCCAGTCTTTACAATTTTCAACCTGACACACAAATACATCACTATTAAACTATAACCTTTCTTTTCTTATTTATCCTCAAGATCTTATGTTAGTATCACAATACTAAATACAATCTACTTTAAAGGTTTTATAGTCTTTAAAAATTTCAACATGAAAGAGTTTGCTCTAAAAAATTAGTCTCTTGTCAGATGCAGTGTCACACACTTTTGATCCCAATACTCATGAGGCAGAGGCAGGTAGATTTCTGTGACGTTGGAGCCAGCCTGGTCTACAAAGAGAGTTCCAGGAAAATTGGGGCTGCTATACAGAGAAATCCTATCTTGAAAAACCAAAAAACAAACAAACTTAGTCTCTTAACTATGGATCCCTATAAACACAAACACAAGTTATTTTCTTATTCCAAGAGGAAAGAACCAGAGTACAGTTACAATCACATCAAAACAAAACCAAAATCTAACGATTAAAAGGTTCAGAGTCCAGTATCTAGTACTCACTCATGATCTCTGTACTCCAAAAGGCTTGGGTTGCTGGCCTTCTCTAGCTACTACTTCCACAGTATATAAAACTTATCTCAAAGGCTCAGACTAGCTCCACTCCACAAATGCTGCTGTTCTTGGTGGCCACCCCATGGTCCTAGTATCTCCGATATCCTGGGTCTCCAGTGAATCTTAGGAAATAGTTTCACCAACAGCCTCTGGCTTCCCATCAAGGACTCCATCCTGCCACAATGGAAAACCCTGAGGCTTCCATTGCAACTAAGATTGCACATTGACCAATGACTTCACAAGGCCTCTATTTAGGGAGTTTCAATCTTGCCACATAGTATCAAGTCTCAGCTATGACCCTTAATGTCTTCAAAACAGTACCATGTGGGAGATCCTTACAGATCTTTTTCCAAGTTCAGCAGCCAGTTTGATGTGCAGCTTTGACCCACAAACTGGACATCAGCTTCTGGATGCTAAACCTAAGAAAACACTGCCCAAAACCATTGTGCAGCTCAACCATGCTGGTCTCTTATTGATCACAATTAATTCTTCAGCTCCAGCTTTACCAGCACTGATTGTCCATATAAAGTAAAGGTATCACTCCCACAGAATCTTAGTCCAAATTATCACACAAACAACCCACATAGCCTTTGATGCCCTCTAACAATTGTATTTTCCAAGCTCTCATAGCAATTAATTAAGCTCTGAGACTGTCTTTTCCAGCACAAAGTTCCAAAATCCTTCCATAATCTCAACCCAAAACAACACACAATATTCCACATTCCTAGTACCAATTTTTGCCCTATTTGCTTCTGTGATAAAGCCATTACCAAAAGCAACTTGAGGAGAAAGGGGTATATAACATCTCATAAGAGTCCATCAACAAGAGAAGCTAGGGCAGGAGACCAAGCAGAAAGGAAGCAGAAACAGACACAGAAACCATGGAAGAACACTGCTTACTGCCATCCTTCCTCCATCTTGCAAGGCTTGCCTTTTCATACAATACAAAACTATCACCTCAGTGACCTGAATCTTCTCACATTAATCATTAATTTTAAAAAAAATTGTCATGACCCCCCGATTTGTCTATAGGCCAATCTGACTGAGGCAATTCCTCAAGTGAGGTTTCCTCTTTCTAGATGACTCCAGTTTGTGTTAAATTGACAAAAACCAACCAGCACAAGCCATAGTTCAACTGTAGTTATTTTTGTTAAATGTCCCTGTCTTCTCCTTTTCTATCCATTTGCATATTTTTTCAAAATTGCAGAACTGTATAATTTTTTTTAAACTTCTGCATATGTATGCAATGCATCTTGGCCATATGCATTCCCCCTCCCTCCCTCCAGCTCCCCTCCCAACCTCTCACCTTGTATGATGAGACTCTTTCATTTAAGAGTATATTCTGAATACTGACCACTAAAGATGTAAAGTTAACTGATTTGCAAATTTAACAAATCAGAAAACAGTGAGGGGAAAGGGTGATTAGTTTGACAATGGAATATCACATAATTTTCAAAATTAGGGTGTAACCGAAATTTATTAACTGATATCCTGCCTTGCTGTGAAGAGGCTTATTTGACAAGATCCACTAGAGGTAAATAACACGCTGCAAAAGGACCCTTTGTTTTGCTCCATAAGGACAAACATCTCTCCTTTAAATAGCAGGTAGATAGATATTAGCTTACCATTAAGAACTAGAATGACAATAATGAACACCAGGTCACATTTGGTCTCTGTTCGTCTAAGCCCTATTTGGTTGTTAAAGGGTAATTTTCTTGTTAATTCAGTCTTATGGTATTGGAATAAAACCATAATGAGCAAACTTTAATGCTTTTAATGAAAAATGCAATGTTTTAAAATAGAATACACTATTTTAATGTTTTATTTAAAATACATGCATGTAATCGTTATTATATTACAGTGCATAAGTAATTTCCAAGAGAGAAAAATATCAGGAATAAAGTTTTAGTTCACAAAACATAGAAAAGAAAATTAATTAGCAGACTTAATGAGGTAAACATAATTAAATAAGCACATTTTTGTTAAAAAGTATAGGAAATAGCAGAGAGTTCAGATAAAGATACTAAAATTAAGCTCTGACTCTATCTGAGCCTCTGTCTGGATAAATGTTCTTCTGGGTCTGAGCCATCTGAGGTCCACATGTGTACTGATAACAAAGTGATATCTCCATGTTTGGTGCTTAAGCTCTACCCATGCTATTGCACAGGATGAAATCCACCCTTCACTTTTTGTTTGATGCAATGTCTTTCAAATTTCAGATCACAACACATTAAAAGATCAAAAAAATCAATTTTGCACAATGCAAGTGTATTCCAACATTTGAAATAAAAGAGATTCAGAAAGTTAGAGGGTATCACATGATATCGTACTTTAAGAATAACCCCTCCTTCCCCTTGCCCCCAATTTACCCAGGAGATCTCATCTATTTCTCCTTCCCAGGGAAATCCATGTGCCCCTCTTTGGGTCCTCCTTGCCACCTACTTCTCTAGGGCTATGGATTGTAGCCTGGTTATCCTATGCTGTACAGTTAATATCTACTTATGAGTGAGTACATACCATGTTTGTCTTTCTGGGGTTGAATTCAGAATGATTTTTTTTTAGTTCCATCCATTTGCCTGCAAATTTATGATGTCATTGCTTTATACCACTGAGTAATACTCCACTACATGTAAATGTAGCATATTTTCTTTATCCATTCTTCAGTTGAGGAGTATCTGTCTGGGGAAAGGATGGGATGGGAGGAGGGAAACATGAGGGATCATGTTGAGCAGATTGGGACTGAGATGAAGGGGGAGAATAATGAAAGCATTATCTTGATGGAGGTTGCATTCGAGGGCTAGGGAGAGACCAGGTGCTATGGAAATTCCCAGAAATCCACAGGATGACCCCCAGCTAAGACTCCTAGCAATAGTGGAGAGAGTGCCTGAACTGGCCTTCTCCTGTAATCAGATTAGGGACTTCTCTAATTATCATCAGAGAGCCTTCATCCAATAACTGATGGAAGCAGATACAGAGATCCACAGCTGAGCACTGGGCCGATCTCTGACAATCCTGTTGAAGAGAGAGTGGAGGGATTTTGTGAGCCATTGGGGTAAAGATCTTTATTGGGGAAGTTACAAGACAACTGACTATTGTAAGAGGAGAGAGCTGCTTGTTGGTTCCTGTCTACTCAGCTCTGAAATAATCACACAGAAACCACATTATTTAAATCACTGCTTGGCCCATTAGCTCTAGCTTCTTACTGGATAACTCTTACATATTAATTTAACCTATCTCCATTAATCTGTGCATCACCATATAAATATTAGTGTTTTTATTATATGCTATGATAATATAAAATATCAAAATGATGTTTAATGAGTGTCTTATTGTTCTATTGCTTTGAAGAGACACCATGACCAAGAAAACTCTTATAAAAGAAAGCATTTAATTGGGGCTTACTTTTAGTTTCAAAGGGTTAGTCTATTATCACCACAGTGAAAGTATGGTGGGAGCATGGCAGGAGTATGACAGCCTTCATGGCACCTAAGCAGTAACTGAGAGCTGCTTCCTAATAGGAAAGCAGAGATGCTGGGCCTGATGTGAGCTTTTGAAATCTCCAAGTCTATCCTCTGTGACACACTTCCTCCAATAAGGCCATACCTACTCCAACAAGGTCACACCTCCTAACCCTTCTCAAATAGTGCCACCTTCTGATGAATAAGCATTCAACTATATGAGCCTATGGGGCCATTTTTACTGAAACTACCACAATTTGTTTAATTCAAACCCACTAAACATCACACACATACAAATGCATGTACACACACACACACAGAGAGACACACACAAGAAAAAAAAAGGCTTTCTGTTCTTTTTATTTTAGAGACCCCCTCCATAGAGCTTTAGGTGTGGGCACCTGAGTGTCTTTATAGCTAGACTGGGAATATCTACTACTCAAGTACTTCCAACAATGGTTTCTATACAACCCACTTTCCATTAGACATACCTTATCAACAGTAGATTTGGACATTACTCATTTTATAACCTGTCCTATTTGCTACCACAATGGCCTCGAGCTCACTTTATCAAAGCAGAGAGAGAATCCACAGAATATGGATCATAAACTCCATATTCAATGTCATTTCTTATCTGAGAACTGCATTATGGGTAAGAAGGTGCCAATGGTTTAGAATACAGAGGATGGGAGGGTCACAACATCCTTTTCCATAGAGGAATCAAAATTTATAATTTTATTTATAAGATACTCCAAGCCCCTCTAAAGGCTATGGTGTGTTCATCTTAAGAAGGAGATTTTGACATAAGTGAGCAAACTCCTTAAAGGGAATTTAAAAAGAATTCTGGTGACATCTGTTTGAAAAGGTCATGTGTGCTCAATGCAGGGTATTGATCCACAAAATTGTTGCAGTACCATCTCATGGAGGTGATCATTAGGAATGCATGAGGAAAGTTCAGTGTGGTCCACAGGAGGAAAACACTGAGGTTGTCCTCACGAACTGAAAATTTTACCTTTTGCAATAACGGCATGAATCTCCCTTGAGACTGTATTCCTCTTCCATAGCAGGACAGTATGGACAGATGCGTGCAGATCCGTCCCTCACAGGAGTCTCTTCTCATAGACTGCACGCTCAAGCTCATGTTATTAGCCAACTAGGCAAGGCCGCCCTCTTGTTTTACACTTATGTTCTTCATTATCCATCATTTCCCACATATGCAGACCACAGGTTCCACAAGCCAGTGCTGTCCATTTCAATAGGCAGCCCAAAAAGGCAGCTACCCACTAAACATGCATCAGTCAACGATTAAAAGAAAACATACTTCACCTAAATTAAATGAAAAGAATAACCCCTACCTTCAACCCAGCCTATACATTCTCCCCACGGCTATAATTTAACAGAAATGGAAATCTGAAAAACACCTTTGTAACCAGGAATTGTTAGCTTCATAGATGTTTCCAATTAATCTGTTCACACTGGTTATCATATAAATAGAAGAAGCATTATTATCACGGAATTAGCCAAAGCCTATAACTGCACACGACAAGGAGAGAAGAGAGTTTTATCTTTTGTTTTACTGAATTGCAAATTGAATTCCTAGCCTGTTCTCTCCCATATACCGGAGCCCTTTGTGAACAACTATTTACTACATTAACAAAAATCCAGTATAATCTAGAAATCTCTGGATTCCATGTTTCTTGAGTGTTTACTAAGGATGGTGAACATAGCTTTCCCCCCCTTTCATCCTTCCTTTGATCTTTTGGAACTTAATACAATATCAGGAAAGAATATTCAAACATAGAACCTAGACCAGTGCTTCTTAAGCTTCCTAATGCTGAGACTCTTTAATACAGTTCCTCAGGTTGTGGTGACCCCAACTATAAATTATTTTTCTTACTACTTTATAATTGCAATTTAGCTACCATTATAAATTGTAATGTAAATATCTGTGTTTCTGATGGTCGTAGGTGACCCCTGTGAAAGTGTCATTCAGTCCAGAAAGGGGGCATGATCTACAGGTTGAGAACTGGTAGCGTAGAATGTAGTGTGCATTCAGTAGCTCAGTATATCTGATGCCTAAATTCAATATCTAACACCCCATCAAAATAATGGATTCAGACTATAAATTATTTTTAAAGATATATTTTATTTTTATTTATATGTGTGTGTATCTGAGTGTGGGTTTGTGCACAGGTAAGTGCAGGTGTCAACAGAATCCAAAACAGGGCATCAGATTCCCTGGAGCATAAGTTACAAGCAGTTGTGAGCCAAACAATATGGGTGCTTGGATCTGAGCTCCAGTCATGGGCAAGAGCAGTCTGAGCTCTTAGCCACTGATCCATCTCTCCAGCCCACACTGTAAATTGGTTGTTGTTTTGAGAAAGTATAAGAACCCTGCCAGCTCAAACCCCTTGGGTAACTAATGCCATTCTTGTGCTTATTAGAAAACAGCAGCACAGAGCTTTGCAAGAGGTCAACTACCTGGAGGTGCTTCAGAACAAGCTCCAAAAATGCCTTTCATTGAATCCCTGATGACAGGCAAATTGGCCCCTCCTGGCCTGTTGAGCACACCATTTTACAGTAGTTGGGAAACAGCGCAGGAAGGTGCTGCCAGCCAAAAAGCCATTTTCAGCATCACTGAATGTCTGCCGGCTGCCTGCTCCCAGCAGGTTGATCAGCAACAACAGGACAACAGGTTCCACCTTCTGAGCTCCACACTCCTAATAACCACCAGCCAGCCATAGCTGAATACACCTCGGGTCCTAAGTGGATCATGGAACTAAATCATCGCTCATTCCAGCCTGCTCATTTTGAACCAACTCATTTGACAGCGTGGTTAGCATAGCCCTGCCACTTAAAGATGATTGCTCACTGCACTCAGAGTGACGTTGTCTTAGTGAGCGTCTACAGCCAAGCAGTTGACACAAATTGCATTATGTGCTGCTTGAGATTTAATGCTGATGCTGCCGGGGGAATATTTTCACAGTTGTTATCAATGTATAACAGAATAAAGCATTCACCCAAATCAAATCCTCCACCCGCAGTGGTACTTAGTTCAGGGTTCTAATTACCTCACTCTTCATAAACAAAGCCTACTAACCCAGAAAACAGTTAACACAATTTGTACTCTTAATTAACAGTTAAAGCCTTCAGTGTAATAAGACTCTAAAAAAATTGTCATATAAAAGAATTTATACAAATATGGTACTCATTCATTTTTTCAAAATCTTTTTAATACTACTAGACGAGTTCACTGTAAAGGCCCCCCAAAATGGCAGTGCTTAATTTATTCCATGAATCCTAGTTGAAGGAAATGGATAAAAGTGGAAGGTCACTGGATAACTGGATACATGAAGCATGCCCAGGGTGTCTTGTATGGTGATCTCTGGGTAACGCTTCACTTTCATTTCCTGAAATCATATTGCAGTGGAAGTCATACATTTTAAACTACCCAATTAGATTTTATACCAAGCAATATACCATTTAGCCTCGGTGAATATGTGAACTCTTTGGCCCACCATGAATTAAATGGCTCTGCAAATCCCCACATACAAGACAACTTACATGGGTGTACATTTTTCTATTAATTACTTTTCCCGTGCTAATGCAATTAAGAATTGGACCTAATATGTTGGCCTTCTGTTTTAATTACAGTCCTAAAACCTGTAACAATATTAAAGAAAGCCCTTTTGAGCTTGACTGACTTCATGATCAGAGCTTCCTGTTCTGTGTAGTTTCCATTTTAACTGGCCTGTTCCTTATAGGTCTTATTCTAAAGTCAATTACACTTAGGCAAGCTGTGGTTGCAGAGACTTGTTTCTCATCTAGCCTCCTCTATTCACCGTTGGTCCATCCACACAGGAACCTGGGAACCACAGAAATAAAATCAGGTCTAAAGAAATATTATACTTCTTTACAGGAAATAGCTGCTTCAGCATGCTGGCCAGCCATTTCTGAAGATTATTTAATTGCATTGTTCAAGGTTATAGAAAAGTCTTCCAAAATTGAGAAGTAGGCTGGGAAGCCAATATGGTGAAACTTAAACCTTTGACCCATGATTCAAGTAAGTAAGAGCATCCTGGATGAGAGGTACCAATGACCATGCTGTGGGTAAGAGGTGAACCTCACAGATAAAGGCATTCTCAAACAAATTAGACTTTCACTTCTTTCTTCCTCTACGTTTTCAGAGAAGAGATTCCAAACCATCCAGGAGTCAGGACTTTGGGCAACCCAAAGCCTCTGTTCTGCTTGAATAAACTCTCCATATTTGAGAAATGCTAAATTCACCCAAACTGGTGGAACTTAAGGGAGAGCCAAAAGGTATAGTCTCTGTCCTGAGAAGTTAAGTGCTCGTGATTCAAACATCGGGCTTGGTAGGCTGTGGTAGTTAACTCCTGTAATCCCAGTGCACAGGAGGCTGAGAAAAGAGAATTGCCATGAGTCCAAACCAGCCTGGATAACAAATTGAGAACCTGCATCAAAGATCAAGTGAACAATAGTAGGTAAATAAAAAAAAAACTTCTGACCTTCAAAAATACAGACGTGAAAGAAACTTGGGGGAAATAAAGACACAAGAAGTTTTCAAAGTGCTAGTTTCGTATTGTATCCTTCGGGATAATCCTAGTTTTGTTCTGATATTTTTAAACATCTT
>LOJH01055212.1:0-11903 GCA_001685095.1 Ellobius talpinus | reverse complement strand
CCTGGTGAGACAGCTTTTTTAAATCAGAAGATATACCGATAAATTTTTGTGCTAAATACATCCCATTTAGGGCAAAGTGCCCCTAAGTCTCTTACTCTCTCCGCACATTGTCCAGTTATAGGTCTCTATGTTAATTACCATCTACTGCAGGAAGTGTCCCCATGGAAGGTTAATCTATAAGCAAAATGTCATTAGGTATTGTTTTATTGCTATGTTTGTTTAGCAGAATAATAATGATAGGTTTTCCCGTGGGGTCCATTACCAATCTAGTCTTAGGCCCTAGGCCTTATTTATAGTGTCTGGTATGGATTTCATCTCACAGAGGAGACCTTAAATCCAATTTTTTAAAAAAATGGCTGGTTACTCCCTTAATAGTCATACCACTATTGCATTAGTGGACAAATCCTGCGGGTTGGTCACTGTTGTAGCTCACAGGTTTTGTAACTGGGAGAAATTAATGCTTATTTTTCCCCTCCAGTAGTGTATATATTACCTTCCAAGACTTTGAGCATTTTCAGTAGGGTGAAGCTTCTAGTTGAGTACCAGCTCCATCTTTCCATGTTCTATGATGTAAATATGTAGTATTTGTAGCAATAAGTTATGGAAGGTAACCAATAGCATTGTCAATAGCCTGTACTGTTGGGGTGGGGGGTGTCTACTGGGTTTCCTTTGGCCAATGTTTCAAAAAAAATGTAACCTATTTGGTACTGCGGGTTTATTTGGTTTATATGATATCATGGAATATTTTTGGAGTATTCTCTTCCATTTCTGTGTTTTATCTTGATTAGAGCATGAACTGCTCAGGCATCTGGGCAAACATTATTCTGAGAATGTCTATTAAAGTATTTTTGGGTGAAGCTAGCACTTGAATTGGTAGTCTAGGGAAAACAGATTGCCTGCTTTTTCTGTGAATAGATCTTAACCAACCAGTTGAGGACGAAAAGACTAACCACATGCTTAGTCTATAGTGATATTTTGTGTTTTAATAAATAAAGCTTACCTGAAGATCAGGATGTAGAGCTAATAGAGGCCAGGGAGTGGTGGCACACACCTTTAATCCCAGGACTCAGTGCCACCATGGACTACATGAGATTGAATCTGTCTAAAAAGAAAATTGAACTCATACAGGTGTTCCCAACATTCAGGAGTCACACTCCTTTAATCCCAGCACTAGGGGGGTGGAGACAGGAGTGATATGGCTGGGTGGAAAGAGGAATATAAGGCAGGAGGAGACAAGAGCATTGCAGTTGGAGGTTTGGTAGAGAGCATTGCAGTATACAGTCACTCTGAGGACAGGATCACCCCTTTGTCTGAGTCTTGGGAGAGGCAGAGTTCCCTTTGATTGAGGGGTTGCTCTTAAAATGATCATGATGGGTGCCAACAATAATCAGGAGAACATCCTTTAGAGAATTCCATAAGTAGGATTATGCCCAAAAAATGTTTTTATCTCTGGAATTTCTCTAATATGGCATTTCTAGAAGAGAACATTTGGGTGATGACCTAAACATTTATTTGAAATTCCAAATATATGTTTACTTGAAAACTCAGTATCTTCTACAGACATATTTTTTTATTCTATGTATTGGCTAACAGCATTAAAAGTTTTATTGATTATTGTATCTTTTTTATATGTTAAGAAAAATGATTGAGTGGAGAAATGGCTCCGTGGTTAAGAGCACTTGTTTTTGCAGAGGAACTGGGTTTAATTCCCAACACCCACATGAAGGTTCACAACCATCTACAACTCCAATTCCAGAAGATCTGATGCCACAAAAGAAAAGTCATCAAGATTAATGGAAATAGGCTAGTTGATGCTTTTGGTTGTTGGCGTAACATTTAGGGATATAGTGGAACGTGGCTCAAAAGGATAGGCATAAGATTGTGTTGTTCCAGAGAGACGGAAGGACTCAGATGGCTGCATATAATGGCGCATGCCTACCATCCCAACACTTGTGAAACTGAGGAAGAGGAGGAGTATAAGATTGAGGTCAGGCAGGGCCACATAGTGAGATCCTGCAAAACAGAAATAAAGTTGATGTTATCACAAGTAGCCTAGGTAGCTTTTTTTTTTTAAAAAAAACCCATTGTGAACATGAAACTTTTGTAATTATATTATTATCTTGAAATTGTTCCTGTCTAGTCAAATTCAGTGACTTAACAAAAGGAAGGGCCTCATTAATAAAAGGTATCGTGAAAAATACATACTTTAATTAAAAATCTAAGCATGCCATTAAAATCTAAGTATGCCATTAAGGAGATTGGGAATCTATTCAACAGAGCAGGTTTCATGTCATTGTCTCCAAAAGACCACAGTATTGTTTTCTAGCTTTCTCTGGTTTGTTTGAGTTGGGGTTTTTTGGGTGGGGGGGCAGGTATTTGCTCTTTTTTTCTTTTTGGTTTTGTTTTGTGTTTGATTTTGAGACAGTTTTCTAATCTCAGGCTATTCTCAGACTTACTGTGCAGCTGAGCCTGGACATGAGCCTCTGATCCTTCTGCCTCTATCTCCCACGTGCTAGTGATTACCCCCTCCCTAAGTGCTTCCCTCGCTTTCAGTGAGCCCTTTGAGTGTGAGTCTAGTCTTCCATATCCCCATCTGTAAAAACTTGTTATAATAGTACCAATCTATTGAAGCTACTTGATAAATAAATGCATGTCGATTTTATACAGAGGAGTCTGATAGAGTACATATCAGTATTTGTTGCAAGTTATTTTTAAGATAATACTAATAATTTAAAAAGCTTATTTTAGGGAATAAAATATTAAAGTTGCTGCTACTCTTTTTAGATTATTGAAGAAGGCACAGTTTCTTAAATTCTTTAAATGTTTTGTGATGTGTTTTTTAGCGGAAGCAAAATATTCAGCAAATTGAACTGATTCATGGTTGAGTACCTTTTCAGCTGGAAGTTAAGTTCTATAAAAATGCAAAACTCAGTTTGGTGCTTGTTCTCCAGGAGATTTTTACACCAAGATTCAAAACAGGATGTGATGGTCAGGGTTTGGTTTAGACTAAGCAGTTAGAGGCTGTAGGGTTGCAGCTGGAAGGATAGCTCAATAGAAAGTTCTTGGTCTGCAAGCATGAAGACCTAAGTCCATATTCCCCATCACCCATGTAAAAAGCTGGCTTGTAACCCCAGTGTGGGTTACAAGTGGGGGAGAAAGGTGACTCACTGGCAGATATTACAGAAATGAGCATTACTGCTCTTCTATGGGTGCTGAGGACCCAAACATGGGTCTTCAGACTTGGGGAATGGAGGTGGCATCTGGAGCAAGGGTCAGTCAGCTCTGAATTCTTTAGAGAATTGAAGTCTTATCTGTTACAGTGCTTGTTTCTATAACATAAATTAGCAGTGTTAAAGAAAACAGTAGACTTCTGGTTCAGTGAGAGATTCTGTCTCAAAAAAAGGTGAGAAATGGTTGAGGATGGCATCAACCTCTGGTCTCAATATGTGCATGTGCATGCCCACACATACATGAGTGTGCCAAGAGCTGGGGCAGGGGACACTTGCGCTATAGTAAGCGTGTAGAAGTGCTATTCACTGTGCCCTAAAAGCCTGCTAGGGTTTTTTTTTTTTTACATGTTTTGAGGGTAGATGAAAAGGAAGATGTTTCTGGCAAAGAGAAAGTTCAGAGCCAGGGTAAGTCCCATTGTGTTTTGTATTAACAGGATATGATTCAAGCTAACTGGAGCATAGAAGTCAATGGAAGCGTTAGACAAGTAAGGCTGGAGTAGACAGTGGTTGACTTAAAGAGTTTAAGAACAGATGATTTTTATTTTAAATTTAATGTAATTTAACTTTGTGTGCATGTTCATGTGTGAGAGCCACCCATACCATGTAACACATGAAGAGGTCAGTGAACAGCTTTGTGTGTCAGTCCTCACCTTCTACTGTTTGAAACAGGGTTTCACTACTGTGTACACCAGGCTAAGTGGCTGTGAACTTCTGAGGGATTCTGTCTCCACTTCCCATCTTCCCATAGGGGTACAGCGATAACCAGCATGAATGCTAATGCTTTTACCTGGGTGCTGAGGATCCAAACTTGGATCATCAGACTGTGGGAAGGCAGCATTTTACCCATTGATCCATCTGGAGCAGAGGTCAGATCTCATTCTTCAGAGAGCTGAAGTCTGTTTGTTTCTGTAACACAAATATGTTATTGATAATCGCAGATTGGTGTCAGTACAGCAGCAAAGTTGTGCTAGTTCAGTTTTCCTAGCTTGTTATTATTTTGTAGCAATCCTGAACGAACTTTTCTTACAGTTTAATAGAGACCTTTAACAATATGACAGGTTTTATGGAAAACACTGAGTATCTTGCAGAAGACTCTTCTGCAAATACATTTTCAGGAGTAATTCGAAGTCCACAGAATTGAACTGGTGAAACTGAGTATAAAGCAGCTGGGAGGACATTGGCCTTAGAAGAACTTTTGTCTTCTGGTTAGTTGAGACGTCTACGTCCTCTATGTTCATTATTCAGTAGTCTTCAAGGGAGTGAATGCCCTGAAGAACTTCCATCACAAAACAGAAAGAAAGACAGGCTTCAAAGAATTGAAGACCATAATGCAAGGGGTAAATAAGGATGAATATTTAACTGTTAGGTTTGTTTTGGTGTATTTTTTCATTTGAGACGGTCTCAACCTGTGAAGCCCATACTGGTTTGGAGTTCCGTTCTTCTCCTGGTTGAGAGCTACTATGCCTAGCTGTGTTAGGAATTTTTATTATAAAGATTATTTTTGTCTTAGGGGTTTTTTTGCATGTTGAATAGTCTCTCTTAACTATCTTTCCTAGGAGCGGTGCTATTTTTACTTGTGATTTTGTCAATTGCCCCCTCCCTCAAATACACTATCACATTCTAGCAGAAAGGTCTCTGGCGCCATTTCAACAAAGAAAGCTCTTAAAGTAATTATCGCCCTTAAAATTTTAATGTAAGCATCTTTGTAGGCACCAAGATCATTGAAATCTATTGACTTTCAAAGTTTTATGCTGCTTATTTGTTTTTACATTTATTTATTCAGAGTGTGCGTGCGCAAGCAGAAAAGGCAGCAGGGTTTTCAAGAACAACCTATCCCTTCCCACCATGTGAGACTGAGCTCAGGCTGCTGTTCTTGGCAGCGAGTGCCTTTACTTGCCGAGCCGTCTTTCTGCTCCATTAACTTTCTATTATCCATTTGCTTATTGGCATGTAGAATATTGAACCCAGGTCTGTGCCATCTCTCTGCCATTGGGCTAGCTAAAGCTGTGGCTCTTTAGTCACTTAGTTTACATTGAAACTATTCCTAATTTTAAAGGAAATTTATATTTGAAATTTGTGCCAAATCAAATATTTCATGGTGTATATCAAAACACCTCTAAGTGAACTCTACTATTTCACTGTTATTGGTTAGTAAATTGATCTCCCTAAATAGTGCAAACAAATCCTGACCAAATTTAACTTATAAAGGATTGTTATGATATTTGTGTATATTTATTAACACAGGAAAACAATAAATTCTCCTAAAAACTCATTCTCTACCTAAAATGCCAGTTCTTGTAACTTGAAGCTTGAGTTGGGTGTGCAGATGTCCTGGTTTATTTATTACACGAGTCTCAAATGAGCTCGATCTCTTTTCTTAAAACAGACAGCAGTCCTTTAATTTCATTCAGCTGCTAGCTTACTGAACCATTCAGAATGGAAAGGTCTTCACTGTTCTGACTGATGAGTACAGCATGTTCTTAATTTTTATCAATTAAAACAGTGAGTTAAAACTGGACTTAGTTGGTACTTTGCCAGGATAGAAATCCTCTTTTTCTTGTGTTGCTTTGTTTTCTGAAATGGGTTCTTGATTACATACAGGCTGGCTTTGAGTCGGAGATCCTCCTGCCTCAGCATTCTGGGTGTTGAAATCCCAGGTGTATGCCAAGAAATAGGTGTTTTAGCCAGTTGTAGTTCATGCTTGTAATCCCCATGTTTGTGAAGCTAAAACAGGAGGATCACTTAAAGTCTGAGGACTGCTTGAGTTACAGGATAAGGCACTATGTTAAAGGAAGCCACTTTTAAAAGCTCTGCTACTTAAATGATTTATCTCTGCAACTTTGTATAGCTTCATAAATTAGTTTATGAGGTACTACTATGTAGCATTTTGGAGATCTTTCACTTTTAAAATAAAATCACTTTTTTAATTACAGAAAGACCCAAATGGGACCAGTAGTTTGCCAACTGGAAGTTCTCTTCTACAAGAATTTGAAGTACAGAATGAGGAGGTGGCAGCTTTTTGTCAATCCATTATGAAGTAAGGAATTTTCTTTATAAATTACAGATTCTTTAAATTAAAATGGTCATTTAAAAGATATACCTCATGTCTCAAAAAACAAAACAAAATTAGAGCTGGGCAAGGCAGAGGCAGCGTATCTTTGAGTTCTGGGCCAGCCAAGGCTATATAATGAGACCTTGTCTCAGAAAAACAGAACAAAACAAAACCCAAAACTTGCTACTTCATGCCAATCCTAAAATTTTTAACTTTTTTTTTCTTTGGTGGCTAAATTTTGAAACAAACAGTTTCTAAGTAAGACCGGGAGTGAGCTCTGGTCCTCTATTAACAAGTGAAAATCTGGGTTTCATGTGTGTTTCCACACACCTAGAAGTTGCCTTCTTTTGTTTTTAGACAAACTTCCATCTCCTCAAAAAACAAAAATAAATTGTGTGTGTGTGTGTGTGTGTATATATATATATATATAGTTTTATTTTTGGAGATACTGTTCGGTTTGTAGTCTAGGCTGGCCTCAAACTCTCAATCTTCCTGCTTCAGCCTCCTGAGTTCTAGGTTTATAGGCATACATAACCCTGCCCATTTTCTCACAAACTTATCTACCATTCAGAAAGCTGTCCCACTTATTTAATAAAAATATATTTTATAAATATTAGGAAAAATTTAGTTATTAACTATTTTCTCACTCTTGTATGTCTTAGACAGTATTGGTTTTTGTTTTGTTATTGCTGTTTTGGAGATGGGATCTCTAGCCCAGACTGGCCTCAAAGTCCTGGTTAGCTGAAGATGATCCTGAAATTTTGTTGTTGTTGTTGTTTGAGACAGGGTTTCTCTGTGTAATAGTTCTGGTTGTTCTGGAACTCAATTTGTAGACTGGACTGGCCTCAAACTCGTTGAGATCCTCCTACCTCTGCCTCCCAAGTGCTGGGATTAAAGGTGTGCACCACCACTGCCTGGCTGATCTTGAACTTTGGATGCTCCTGCTTTCACCAAGGGCTAGAATTATAGTCATGAGCTACCACTTCCAGTTTTATGCAGTACTGGGGATGGAACTCAAGGCCTTAAGCATGTTAGGCAGGTTCTCTACCAACTAAGAGTTACATTTTCAGCCCTTATATCATATTCTTTATAGATGGAAAAATTGAGACTCCAAGAAAATTCCCTAACAAACTTTTCTCTGCTGTCAATACAGTGTCACATCATCTTTGCCACTGGCTAAATGTTTGTTTCCTTTACATGATTGTATCATTTAGGGCTTGTGTTACATTCTTCTGTGGGTTCTGGGGATCAAACTCAAGTTGACAGGTTTGTGCATCAAAGACTTGCCTGATAAAGTATCTTGCCATCCCTGTTTTGTTTTGTGAAACAGGGAAGGCCTCACTTTAGCCCCTGGTAGGCTGCAGTGTATTATGTAGGCTATACTGTCCCTGAACTCATAGCAATCCTTCTGATTCTGCTTCCCTAGTGCTGGAGTAACAGGTATGCATCAGCATGCCCACCTTGAATTCACTTTTTTTTGATTTGAAATATGGTTATCTTTTATAAATCCAAAGGTGACCTTGGATTTGGATCCTTCTACTTGTACATTTCAAGTTCTGGGATTACAGACTTGCTACCATGAAGACTTAAATTCACAATTTCCTGCTCTCTTTAGACCTTCTGTCTTTCCCTTTCCTTTACTTCCTTTTCTTACCATACTCATCTCCGTGTGGTTTAGCTTTATTTTTTTCCTATTGTAAATGGGACTTCTTAAGACAGGGCACATAGTCACTGACTCCATATTCTGATGTTTTTACTAGCAGAGAGGAAAATGAATTTTAGCCAGTCAGACAGAGAAAAGCTATGTAGAAGGCTGAAGCAGCAAACTTGAAAACAGAGGACAAAATCTGCTCTCTCATGAAGGGAAAAGTGATCATCACCAGGGATTTATTCTTAATCCAGAGCTGTCTTCAGTAAAAAGGCCTCCTTTTTAAGCAAGTCATGGGGACCCCCAGATCATTTTTGAATATGTATGCCATTTTGGTTAATGATTTAGAAGTAGTCTTTTACCTTAATGCGTTGGAAATAATGTTACATTTCTTACATAGTTTCTTTTTTCCCAAACAAGTACTATATAGTTTCTGGAACTTCCACAGCTTAGCTAAGTGATTACAGTAGTCCTTCCTTGGTTAGGACAGTTACATTCCATAATGCCTCAGTGGATGTCTGAAACTGAACACTGAGTCCTATGTAAACTCTGCTTTGTAAAACAAACTCATCTGAAAAAAATTAATTTATAGAGGTCTTTCGATGACTCTGTAGGTAAAGGTGTTTGCCATCAAGCTTGACAAGCCAAGTTTGATTCTTGGAATCTACTCCCCATGGCTGTCCTCTGGACTCTGCCTATATGTCCCCTTCCTACATAAATTAATTTGCTTATTATTTCATGTGTGTGAATGTTTTGGCTGCATGTATGTAAGTATACCATGTGTATACCTGATGCCAGAAGAGGGCATTGGATCCCCCCGGGATCAGAGTTGTAGACAGTTGTGAGCTGCCGTATGAGTGCTGGGAATTGAACCTGAATCCACAGCAAGTGCTTTTAATCACTGGGCCAACTCTCCAGCCCTAACAGATTAAATTTTTTATGTTAAAAAAAATCATAATTTATAACTGACAGCAATAATTTACCATAAATCTTAACAGCCCGAGCACATGATTTTTTTTTCTTCCCTATTGGGTCAAGATTTTTTTGTTTTGCTTACTGGAATTATTTTCAGATCATAGTTGACAGGACAGTAACTGCAACTGAATAAGGATGCTGCTGTATTTATTTACATATATGCATATTATACTCAGACTCCAGATGAACCAAATAGAAAAACAGGGTTTTGTTGTTGTTGTTGTTTGTCTGTTTTTTTCGAAACAAGGATTCTCTATAGCTTTGGAGCCTGTCCTGGACTAGCTCTGTAGACCAGGCTGGTCTCGAACTCACAGAAATCTCTGCCTCCTGAGAAAATGAGTTCTTAATCTCCAACTTCCAGTAATACATGGTATGATTACAACAACTTTCAGAATAGAGGTTTCTGAAGCCATGTTCTAGGAATTTTTCTTTTTGCCCTGGAAATATGGGGGCTCAGTACATATGTTCCTCAAGTGGCTGCTTTTCTCCAGCATAGTCTCCCCACAACCCAGTGGACTTTAAAACACACACACACACACACACACACACACACACACACACAGACTAAAGTAGTCTCAGCCCTTCTTCCCTTGCTGGGAGTTGAATCCTGGACCTCACGTATGCCAGATGATCACTATAACACTAAGGTTTTTGGCTCTCTTCTCCACTCCCCTTTTGAGACAGAAACTGACTTTGTAGCCCAGACTACTGGCCTCATTTATAATTTTCTACAATGCCTGACCCTTTGGGGAATTGAACCCAGCATGCACACAGCTGCCATGCTATATGTAGTACCGGTTTTATGCTTTTTTAAAAGTCTTCTAAAAATTATTCATGCCATCATTTTGATTCAGCTGTGAAATCAACATCTGACTATTAGGATGCTATGTTGAAATTACAATTGAACTAGTGAAGGTCTTTTACTTTGACTCAGGACTGCCATTCATTATATTTGTTTCTTTGTTTCTTTTTCTTTATAAAACTAACTAGATCTAATGGTTGTGATCTAGAGAAAAATTTTTAAAAGAATGTTGTTGTAGTAGGCTTTTTTTTTTGACATAATGAAGATTGAACTCGGGGAACGAGGCATGGCATCTTGCACTGAGCTCCAGCCCAGGTCTGTGGTTATTACTGCTTTCTCTATGTTTCTCTAGCACAAAATGAGAAACTATATTCTATGCCTACCTTTTCTTTGTATGTGATTCAGATCTCATACTTATGGCATATAATCTTTTTATTATTAAATGGAAATGTACAGAAAAAAGTTTCATCGCATCAATTTCATACATGCAAATAACATTGAGCATTCTCCCTCTTCCCCATAGTATCTTAATTCTAAGACATCCCATATGTTTTCAAAAATTAAGTTCATCTTTCATTAATAATTATTTGCTTATTAGGCACTGTCTCCTGCAGCCCAATCTCAACTTGAACTTGCCATAGAACTGAGGATGACATTAAACTGCCAATTCTCCATTCTCAGTTCTCGGATTAGTTAACTATATGGTTTACTTTATCTATTTTATGAGTTCTATTTCTTAATTTATTTATTTTTTGGGGGGCAGGATCTCACTATGTAACCATGCTGACATAGAACTCTCTTGGTAGACCAGACTGGCCTCAACTCAGAGATATCTGCCTACCTCTGCCTCCTGAGTGCTGAGATTAAAGGTCCAGCTTTATTTTATGAATTTTAGCAAACAGTACAATGCCAAGTATGTGTGAAATAATAAAAATAAGCCATTGCAAGCTTACTATGTTGTGAAGGGATAAGCTTGGCAGCAACTAAATATCTTACAGTGTCCATATCTGAAGGTAAGGTTCCAATATCAATTCAACTTGTATCACTTTGATCACATTTCATCTTTTTTTAAAAAAATTTGTAAATTTTGTATATATAGTTGATGTGTGGTTATTTATGTACACATTAGCATTGTTGTCAGTAAAGGCCAGAGACATTGGATTCTCTGGAGCTGGAGTTATAGATAATTGTGAGCCATCTGACATAGGTGTTAGAAATCAAACGTAGGTTCTCTGCAAGAACAGTATACACTTTTAACCACTGAGCCATCTCTCCTGTTCCATATTTTATCATTTTAGTATTGGATCACAATGTAGAAACCACATTTATTCTTACACTAGTTCATTTTATAAGAGATGTACAGTATTTGTTATATAGTAGGCACTGTTTTATAAACTTATTTTACATGGTATTATGACAACCCCAAGAAATCAGTGTTCATATTACTTTGAAGCAAGAGAATGTCAGTAACTTAACTGCATTTATGCAGCTAATAAATAATAAAAACAAGGATTAAATTCAAATAGTATGCCTTACAGGTTTTGTATTGACTGTTGAATTTGCTCATCATCTCAAACTGTTTTATTCTGTATTTATGCCGTGAATAGTTTAATATCTGTGGAAGCACATAGTATTTCCAGCACACGTTCCACTTAAGGCCTCCTGAAAAACAGATGATTACTAAATATATAGCTCAGTAATAATAGCCTACGTGCCTAGCATGTATGAGGCCTTGTGTTCAATCCCCAGCACTGCAAAAAAGGTGGAAAAAAAGAAAAACATAAGATGAGGGGACTGGAACCTTTTGTCAACCTCTAGGAAAAGGCAGTTACTGGGGCCTGTGAAGTTGACAGTATTAAATCTCCCCGTTCTTGAAAATGTTTATTTTATTTATTTATTTGTTCATTGTGTTGTGCTTATGTGTGTATGAGTGAGTGAGTGAGAGTTATGTATGGGTTGGCATGCCATGGCAAGCATGTGAGGACACCTGGCAAGGGTTGGTTCTCTTATTCTACCCTGTAAGTCCCTGGAATTGACTCAGATTTTCATAATGGCATTCATGTCTGGAGATGAGCCACATACTACACTCGTGTATTTATATGTGACTTTGTTGTTCCTATGAATACCTTAATGTGTGACCCCCTAACCTTCCTTCCTTCCTTCCTTCCTTCCTTCCTTCCTTCCTTCCTTCCTTCC